>OVAN01002458.1:0-33431 GCA_900406275.1 Anastatica hierochuntica
GGCACTCCATTGATTTTCACCGTTCCGGTCAACCTTTCAAAGTTGTCCAAGACCAAAGAATCTTGCATTTTGCACCATATTGATCAAGCTCGACTTGATCTCAAAATTGTTGTTGCGGATTGGTGGTGGCCTTATGCCCATCCTTTTACTATTAGTGAATGACTCATCTCTTTCTCCAATCTTTAGTTCTTCTCTTGAGATGTGGAATTGACGGTTCCTTTGTTGCTCTTGACCCACGAAATTCTCTTGATTGAGAGGGGGAATTCGATCTTGAGGATTCTCCATAGGTGGAAGATTTCATTGTTTAACCTCTTGATTCATATCCAACCTTCTTAGATGGGTTTGTCTCTCTCTAGATCTTCTTTGTTTTGCTTGTTGTCTTTCTATGATCGTTGGGTCGGTGTCAAAAAGTCTTGTATTTGGCTCACTTATTAATCTTGTTATCATGTACCTTCACAAATCCCACAAGAGAACGGGGTCAATTGTAGTATTTTAGGGTCGTCCAAAGATTTAATGGCTTGGATTATTAGAATCTAAACAAGGAGATTATACTAAGGCTCCTAGTCTAGGCGGCGGTATAGTAGGAGATTGTCACGGGGCTCTACTAAACCTAATCAAAAGGGGAAAGTAACCATGGTGATTGTTCAAATAAAGTAGGCAATGATAAAATAGCATAAAAGTAAAGCAAGCAAAAAGTGAACTTCGGATCTAATTAAAATAAAAATAGGATCTTGAAACAATGATTATGGATTCGAGTTCAATATAGAGTTGTAATAAATTTGGATAAGGTTTTATTAAAAGATCTAGCTATTTCTAGACCAATGAGCTGCAAAAAAACAAATGAGTTAAATGATTAAAAATAAAACTAGAATATTTTATAAATATTTGCATTGAAAATATAAAAAAATTTAAATTGAAACAAAAATTAACATTCATAACGACATCTAAAAGGAAACAGATGGGATAATAAACACCAACAAAAAAAAAGTTCAACAGATCTATGCTATAAAAAAAGTAGTTGCAGGGGTCTCCTAACTGTATAACATATTCTACCAAAAAAGTAATTAAAGATCAACTTTTCAATTCAGGTCGCCATATTCAGATAGATGTCGAAAAGAAAAAAGAGTCACCATATTCAGACGGCTCGCAAAAACACCCCGCATGAATCTTATTAGAAATTGGTATAGTGATTTAGAGTCGAAACCAATGTGTTGGTAGATGGAACTTATTGTTTAGTGTTTCAGCGTCTTTGGCTATTCCTTTTTTGGTAATTTAAAGCAATTTATTCCATTTGCACGAGAAAACATAAACGGATACAACAAAGATCAAAGTCACAAAGCACCCATATTTAATCAACAGAAATCTCCTGGACATTCTTCTTTGGTTTCTCCGTCCTAGGAATCACGACAGTAAGCACTCCGTTCTTGAGCTCCGCCTTGATCTCCTCAACCTTAGCATCATCAGGCAACGACAAGCTCGTGTCGTAGTAACCATAACTCTTCGAAGACCAGGACTCGTCTTCTTCAGGTGAACCTTCTTCTTCCTCTGCCTTATGTTCTCCTTTGATCCTCAAGAATCCATCATCTACAGTCACCTTCACTTCATCTTTGGTTAGCCCTGGAACCTCGTATCTAAGTTTGTAACAGTCATCTTGCTCTTTCACTTGACCAAATATTCGAGATGGATTGATTTTGAAGTTGTCGAAAATCCTGTTTATGTTCTCTGTTGCTTGCATCAAAGCGTTTCCTAGACTCGAAGGAAAGAGCCCTGTTTTTACTTTTTCCAGAGAAACCAAATCAAGCAAAGTAATTGAAAAAAATAATTAGTTCATCATGCAACGAAAACGTCGCTACTATTTTTGGAAGTACAACGTAACACATACCATTAAGAGCAGGAGCAAAGAAGTCATGGTCGTCGGTGTTACGCCAGAGACTTTTCCGGCCACGTCTCCGGGGGAAAATCCGTCGAGGAGATTTCTTCTCAGACACACTCACTTCATTGTTGTTCTTCTTCTTTTCTTCTTGTTCACCGGTTGAAGTAGCTATGAATCTGTTTAGCTTCGTGTGGTTATGTCCGTTTCTCACCAAACTCCTTTCACTGTATTGACCGAAGAAAGTAGGTGATAGCTTCTGTTGAAGGTTTCTCAAAGCCAGACGAGCTAGAGCCATTGTTTGCTAAATTTCTTAGTTTATGCTTTCTTTTTTGTCCCTAAGTTTGAAAGAAAAAGCCAAGAAATGTTTGTGTTTACAAAGATGGGTTTTGCCTTTTTTATGGTAAGGTTTTCTAAGAGGTGTGAGAAGTTTCTAAGAGTTTCTGGGTTGATTTGGAAAAAACATTAAAGATAGAGCAGCTTCGTGTTTCTTCTACAAACTTTTTTCTAGATAATCACGAGACTTCTTTTATTTTCAATATTTATTGTTTTAAAAGATTGGGATTTACAAATTAAACATGAATATGTGAACAAAGATAATCATGAACCAACAGACTTGAGCTAGTAATTCCTAGCCTTTTTATAGAAATTCCTTTCTCATTTCCATTAACGACATAGAAAAAATCTATGAGTAACTTAAAGCATCCGCATTTGTTAGAACACATTTTTGTGTTCTCATCTAATATAATAATATTATTAAAAATTTAGTTTTATTGTTTAATTAAATTTTAATTTTTAAAAAAAGAACTGAACATATAATATAGTGTCAAGTGTTATTTGGTGTTCTCAAAGTGTTCTTAAATATTCTCAAATAAGAATATGTTCTAATCAACTTACTTAAAATATTAATTTTTTTAATAATTTTTTAGTTTTCTAATGATGAGAACATCTAGTAAGAACACTCCCAATAAAGATGCTCTTACGCGTTTAAATATTTTTTGTGAAAGTACTTTCACTCTAGGACACATTCTTGCCGAAGAACACTTTTTTATGTGAGATTACATTAGTGCCCTCAAAGCCAATGCATAGAACAAACCAGAGAAGAATTGTTTATGTGTAACCAAATAAAAAAAATATATAGTTACCTTGTATGGTTGATTCACATATCGATTTATGTCCTATCACTTTTTCGTTTATCTTTTTTTTTTTCTCAGTTCACTTTTTTTCAAATTTCAAACTCTCGTAAGAGAAAGAAAATATCTCAGTGGTTCCGAAAGAAAAGAACCGAGGTTTTAGATCGACAACCCTATTTAACTTCGGCGGAAGACTCTGCGGAGGACACCAACCAAATTTCGGAGCCTGTAGCGAACCCCTATGTGAACAATAGTCGCCGACAGGAGGGATTAGAAGCAAATCAATGGAAGGTAATCGCCGGTTTCCCTCTTTGTATTCCACTGGTCTTATTTAACATGTGATGTTTGATTATCTTTTAAAAAGAAATTATGGGTTTGATTTCTTAGGGTTTCTATTTGGGTTTTTTTTGTTGGTATCCTACTACACATCTGTATTTGGGTTTTCTTAAATTGATATAAAATTGTGGTTTGGGTGATGCAGATAACAACAAATCCGGCGACGAGAGTGAATTTGACCACATAACTACATAGGTGGTGGTATGGGTGAGCCGAACAGATTCAGCCTTGAAAATAGCCCTCAGAACACATCTTTGGATGTAGATGGTGAGTGTGAAGAAACACTAGTAGCTCATCAAGAACCTTCAACATATGGAATGGGTTATGAGATGGTAAGTTGCTGATATTTATGGACTAGTCCATTTGAATGAGTCAACATTGTAATTGATTCTAAATAGTCATATAGAAAAAGAAACTGAAGTGAAAGCCACAATCAAATTTTAGATAACTTTCTGTAATTTTAGATAACAGTCCAATTGGACTGTTGTGAAAGTTGGCTAATCCCATTATTTCTATGTAAGGATATTTGCGATTTAGAATTTTTTGGAAAGGAATTAGACCATGATGGATTAGACCATGTGGACTGATGTAAAAATGGACCAATAAATAATGGTGAAAGCCTATAAATAACTAAGAAAAAAGATTTGTAAAATAGGTTTAGTTGTGAAATCGTGGACTAATATCTTGATTCATATGTAAAATAGATTCGTTGTAAAAAAAAGTAAAATAGATTCAGATAGTGGTATATCTTGATTCTTGGTGTATACTTTAAAAACATTTGAACAGTTCAAGCACGTGGACTAATCCTTTTGGATTAATCCACCAAAAAGATAGTAACAAATCACATGCACCAATTCATTTTGGATGAATCCATTTTAACGAGGAATGGATCTAAGCGTCGACTATCTATTGGCGTTTTTGTCTTTGAATGCCACAAGTTTGTCGCTTCGGTATTGTCTCAAGCCGAGGAACAATATGTCGGTGATCCGATCGTTTACATTCAATTTCCACAATTGGAATAAGCGATACTTCTTCGTTCGTTTAGACATTGCCTCTGTCGAGGACGAATACGTTTCTTCCTTTAGGCGTAGATGGGGTTCCGCGGGTATCTCTTTCGATACTCTGATCATTTTCTTTTCGTTTGCCGATATCTAATAATTCTTTTGTTTTGTAATTTTCGATCCCCTTCCCCTGCATCCGGAAGATACTTGCGTCGTTAGGGAACTTCTTCAAGGCAGTCCATTCCACTGGGGTTACTTTTCCCCGCAGCGAGTTCGCAACGCGGTTACGTATCACAAGAATTGGACTCAGCCCGACGCGATCTCTGGAGAGGAGTTAGAATCAACCATGAATGGCTTCACTCCATATGAGATGTCTCCTGACAAGGAGAGGGAGAGGTCTCCCCGGAACGAGCGCGCGTCCGCTAACGGGGCAAGTTTAGATCCAAAAAAAAAATTACAGAAAAATTTAGTCCATCTTTGCCTATTACATTTACAAGCAAAAATTAAAAAAAAATGTATTGGTGTGAAAAGAAGACTCACAAAAACACAACATTCTCCACTTATTCTCCACGCATCTCAATCTTCCTTTTTCTGAACACGCACGTGACATTCCTCCAAGACATCTTTACAAGATTTGCTCCGTTTTGAGGTTGAGATCCGCCCAGCCGCGAAATCTAGTTTAATTAATCCATTATAGTGTTTGTCATTCTCTCGACAGTTTTTTTCCTTTCAAGCACTCATTGTGTATTCTCTATTGTTGTGTTATCCTCTCAAATACCCATTATGTATCGCTCTGAGACCAGGTAAAGGAAACAAAAAAGGTTGTTTAGAGTATATGAAGTGAAATCTAAATGTTTTGATTGTATTAAAAAAAAAGGAAAGTGATGGTTTATACAGAAGCTTTACAACAACTTGATAAAAAAACTAATGGTAGAAAATCGGAACATAATGAAACAAAAAAGACTCATTTCTAATACTTATTCTTCTTCTAAAAACCAGCTTGACATTACTCAACTTCGAACTTCGTCAAACCCAACATTTTTCTCCCCTAAAACTGACATTCTTTGTTAACATCAGTTTAATATTCTGACCGTTGAATTCTAAAAAAATTTTGAGCGTCACGTAATGATCCAACTTGATAGACATAGTCATAATGTCTATGATTTTATCATTTCTTCAACCGAAAACGAGTTTCGTGAATTCTTCATTTGACAGATTCCGTAAGTAATGATACCTTACATCATAGATGTTTTGTTCATCGATGCATAACTGGATTCTTGGATATCCTGATCGCCAAATTGTTATCACACCTAATGTTAATACATTCATCGCCCACATACTTAACTCTTGTAGAATTCCTTTCAACCAAAAGCAATGACAAGCAGAGGAATTTGCTGCAACTTATTAAGCCTCAGTAGAAGACAATATAACAAAGTCTTGATTTCTTGAACTCCAACTGATTGTTGTTCCATTAAACAAGAAAAACTTATCTAGAGGCTTTCTTCCTTTCATCTACGTCTTGAGCATAATCATTGTCCGTGTATCCTAGCAACGACATAATTTGCGATCTTTACAATCATCATATGTTCTTCCTTGGGTTCAACCATACACAGTAAAATTAAACATACCATAAACATTAAATCAGGTGTTGTTGTCGTATGGTACATCAAGCATCCAAAAAGTTGTTTGTAAAGAGTTGCATCAGCTCCTTCGCTACCCTCCTTTGATATATTTGTTCTTAGAACAATTGGATTTCTAACAGAATTGCAGCTCCACATGTTGAATCTTTTGAGAAACTCATATGCATACTTCTTGTGACAAATGTGCATCCATCATTGTTATGATGAACTTTTACTCCATGATAAAATCATTTTTCCATGTCTGCCATTTCAAGATTTTATGCATCAATGATTTGAACTTTGTGCACAAGAGCGTATCATTTTCAATAAAATATAAAGCCATCAACAAATAAACTTATCATAACATCTTATTTTCTGTTTTCTTTAAGAACAAAGCGTGTCATATCTGCTCTTCTGAGATCCCTCTTTTTGGAAGTAGCTCTAAATTCTGTTGAACCATGCCTTTGGTGTCTTTTTAAGCCATATAGCGCATTTCTTAAGCGATAGACTTTATCCTCCTCGCCTACTTTGACAAACCCTTCAGGCGGATCTACATAGACCTCCTCCTTTAGCTCACCGTACAAGAAAAGGCTCTTGACATATAATTGATAAGCATTTCATCCTCGTTGAGCTACTACGACCAAGACACTTCTTATTTTATCTCATTGAGCTACTAGTGTAAGCACTTATGTGTAATTCAATCCTTTAGTTTGAAAATATCATTTTGCAACCAATTGAGCCTTGCATTTCTCCACCTTCCCTTCTTCATTTAGCTTTGTTTTGTAAACCCATTTGACATCCGTTATTTTAGCTTAAGGTGAAAAATCTACAAGTTCTCAAGTGTTGTTTCTCTCGATAGGCTAGATTTTCAACTTCATGGCATATTTCCACTTTTGTTCTTTCGTAACTTCATGAAAACTCATTGGATCATTGTTGCTTATGAAGAAAACAATATTTGTTTATTCTTCTTTTCCACTTACACGATCTATTATCCAACTAGGTTTTTTTCTCGCCCTTCACTACAAAAAACAGACAACATAGCTACAAACTCGTGACATAATAATTTGTAGGAAATATTTGTTTCAGTTTATGACAAACTATCGACAAATTGAGAGTGACCTATTTATTGTATCTAAATCATGACCTTTCCTAGGTATTTTGTGAAAAATTAGTCACAATGACATTTTGTGATATACAATATTGTAGGAATATTTGTTACAAGAAAATATAAAATTTTTTACGATCTATAAACCAGTAAATTTGATGAAAAGATATTTCTTTTATCAGAAAAGAATTTTTCTTCGATTAAGAAACTTCACAAAGAAGCACCAAGAGAATACAAAACATGTTTTGCCAATGCACCAATAATAGCATTTTGAGTACATGGAATATAGGAAAAACACAAGATTGAAACGAAGAAACATCATGTCAAATGTCACTAAGAACGATATGATAGTCATTCTAAAACTCATCTCGCTGCAAGAGATTAACGAAGATTTTAGAGTCGTAGAAGAACCAAAATTCTTGTAAAACCACTAATTTGGCCTTAAGAACGGTCATTAACACCTCATATGATTCAGTCTTATTCACTGAGTTGATATCACATTTGATGTCTGATATTTCACATAATACCACATTCGTACTTGAACGGAAAGAAGCAACCTAACATTTTTTAAATTAGTGTGAATTTTATTACACTTATATTTGTACAAGAAAAAAATTTATGATATTAAGTATCAGCTATTTCATAAAAATAATTATGATAATTATGAAAGTATTTTTAAACTAAATATGGTTTAAAATGATTCAAACTAAATACTCTTCTAGAATTTTATATATATATATATATATATATATATACTTATATATGTATATTACGTTCTAAATTTAATCAATAATAATGTTATATATATATATATATTTGTATTATTGGAGACATGCAATCAAGTATACAATCGACAATGCATTAACCGAATCTTTGCCACACCATAAATTTCTTTTCAAATTATTTTGCGAAAGTTAGTCACAATATTGTTGTAGCAAAAAAGATAGTATATAACAAGCATTCGCTTATCTCATTTTATAACAATCATATCTTCATTTTATTCTAATGTCTTGGAGAAATGATATATATGTTCAATGACAATGGATTTATAATCGCATTGATCTAACTACAAAGATTGTATCTACTCAGTTTGAAGTTGGGTTAAATGATTTTTTGGCTTTTGCAAGCCAATAAATGTATCAGGAGGGAAGATATGGTGGCCATGTAAAAAATGTGGAAAACGAGAAACTTGTTTTTGTGGACACGGTGTGCAAACATTTGTATAACAGAGGTTTCGCAACTAATTATTATTTCTAGACGGCTCATGGAGAAGAGTTTGAGCATGCATCTCAACATCGTTCTAATGATAAGATACATGAAGAAGTTGCAGCTAAAGAAGACTTATGCCTCTTCTTCATCCACAAAGGGAAAACGGTGCTATGTGGTAAGTTTTTTTGTTACTCTTACAGGTTTTAATAGTTGGTTACATGTAGATTATAATGAATGGTTGTTTGTGCTTTTCGTATATTTGGGTGTCTTTTTGAAATATGTTTTCGTGTTGATCAAATGCAATTGTAGTGAAAGTCTTACTTTCTTATTTTGGCAATACATTTTCTTTGTGTAATTCTTCGGCCTTTGACTTATGTGCTTCTGAGAATAAGGTACTAAGAAAATGACTTTATTGTTTGATGTAAGAAAATAACATTTCTGTTTCTGTCGTACTTTCTTATTCGTGTTATGAAATGCAAATCATGTTGTGAATTTCTTACTTTCTTATTTTTGTGGTACATTTTCTTTGTAATTCTTTTGCTTTTGACATATATGCTTCTGAGAATAAGGTGGTACAAAAATGACATTTCTGTTGATGTAAGAAAATGATATTTCTGTTTGTGTGGTACTTTCTTATTCGTGTTGATGAAATGCAAATCATTTGACTTATATGCTTATGATGGTGTTGAGAAAGACATTTTTGTTTGATTTAACCATCTTCTTTTAAATGTTTGTTGAGGTTCCGGAGCCGATAATGCCCCACGTCGGGCTACTGTTGTTGTCATACAAAGGTATTTTGGTGGTATGTGGTACAACATGAGTTTTGTCCCAAATGAAGTCATTACCCGATGTTGAGGAGATTTTATTTTAAGTCTTCCAAGCATCGACTTCTATATTTCTGTTGTGCGTTAAAGAGTGCTCCTGAAAAATTTTCCCATTTTGCAACGAGCTTTTTGTTGGAATGCTGCTGATGGAGTAGAGGTCTATCTCCTTTGGTACAATTTCATTGTTGTCCGCCTTGAAGACATGATCACAAAGGCAAAAACGTCCGCAAATGGATAAGTGGAGTAATCTGGGAATCTAATTAGGAGTATTGGAATAATGATAAGGCAAAGAAGAAGATCCACATAGCGGCATATAATAGATTTTCTTACCGTGAAGGGTTTGGACGTCACGCACACAAGATAAGGGGCAAGATCATACAACCAAGTGAGAGAGCTTATAGTAAGTAGATGAAATATTTTGTGAATTCTGTTCTTTTTACTTTAGTAAATATCATACTTCAAATTATTAAAGGGGCAATCATTATTTCTGTCTTTTTGTAAAGACAAAGGGAGGGGATTGAGCATTTCACGTTGCGTGTACTGAGAGAGACTCATCAAAGAGCAGATGGAAGTTATGTCGATGAGAGGGCAAGATCCATGGATGAAGAAATTCAGAGAAAGATTGAGGGTCTCTCTCAAGGCTCCGATGGCACATCTGGAGACACTAGATTGACTCAAGCTGAAGAAGATAAAATTGACATGAAAGTAAGTTATCTTCCCTTTTACTTACATGGCAAGTTACCATTCTTCTACACTTTTATGCTTTATATGGTTGATGTTGGTTTAGTTTCTGTTTTGGATTACTATATTAAGTTGTCTCGATCAATGATTTGCATTTCTATCTAACTAATTTATGAAAGATTTGTTCTTCACTAACAATTTTGATATTATATTTAGCCACCAGATTATAATTTCAATTAAATTTTTGCATTTGTGTACTGTTTTGGATTGATATGCGGTGTTTGTACACATTTAAATCAGTTCTCTCTGTTATAGGTTGTGGCACCGACCAATGGTCATGTATTTGTCCTAGATGGACATCAAATTATGTTCGAGCACGATGAAAGCTCAACCGCTACTGCGAGTAGGGTCTCTCTAGAAACACAAATGTCGGTGTTGAAACAACAACTTACTTACGTTGTAGATTAAGTGAAGAAGTATTTTTCCAGATGTTGAAGATCATTAGACATCCGCTCAACGTACTCACAGTACTAGAGCTTCCACAACAGGTCATGTCGGTGACGAGGGCCTCAATGGAGCATCTCTCCAAGAACAGTTGGGTGAAGTTGAACGCACTGTCCCGAACCAAAATCAAGACTCCTAGATAACCGCTGCAGCTCCCAACAATGTACAAGAAGAAGAGAATGATGATGATGAGATGATGGTGATGAGCTAAATGGACTAGTCGCTTGGTAAACCACAAAAAATCTAACTTTGTAGCTATTGTTTTTCCTAGGCAGTGTAATATTTTGGACAAGTTAATATCTATGAAATGTTAAATGGCAAGATATTTTGTACTTAATTAACATCTTCTGTAAAACTTTAAAAGCTAATATGACTTTTCTTTTTGTATGAATTTTTTGTTTAGTACCAATACTATGACAGAAACTGAAATTGAATGCTAAAAGAGTTCTGAAATAAAAAATTAAAAGTGAACAATATTTATAAATGCTTACAAAATATCCGAAACAAAATTAGTAACAATGGTCACAAATAATTAGTATATAAATGTGGATAATAGTTACATTATAATTGTATTCATTTGTTGCAAAATTTGTGATTGTTATTTTGTAACAATTTATGTGGTATTTTGCAACGAAATATTTTGTAATCAAATGTGGAGAATTGTTACGATATCAGAATGAGTAACTAAAGCACATTACTACAACAATTTTGTACTTATTCTAACAGCTTTGTTATAAAAATTTTGTGATAAATCGGGACATATCTAGTAGCAAATATTGTACCTAAATTTGTCACAACATATTGAGACTATTTTCACACAAATTTGTAACATTATGACACTTATAATTACAAAATAATTTTTCATAAATTGTATTAAATTTGTTACACCATATTGTAGATAATTTGAAGCAAAATGCTACAAATTATACTGTCACTTTTTTGAAACAAATTTATTTCAGTTTGCTACAAGAGAAAATTTGCGACGAGAATATAACTACAATTAAATGTTTGTATCGAATTTTAAGAAAAAAATTGCTACAAAAAGATAACAATAACTACAAAAAATTGTGTGGGTATGCTGTATGATTTTTGTAGTGCTTCTACCCTTTCAAGCCTTTGAGCTTCTGCCCTTGGGGTCTCAGTAGTCTCCTCTTTTTTCCTTCTGCAACAATTTTTGTTTTTCTATTTACTTCTTCTATTTCTCTTTCCTCATTTTTTCTTCATCACTTTAATCATCTCCCCCAAGCAAGTCAGTGTACTTTCGAATCCCACTTAACATTTTCTCGAATATGACATCTTTGTATATTTTTACTCTTTTGTAATTGGATCATACAAACGATAAGCTTTGGATTTTCATCGCTGACATCAAGCATAATGCTTTTGTGACTGCGATTATCAAGTTTTATGTGCTTTTGAACTTGAATGTGAATGCGGGCTAGAAACCCAAAAATTTGAAGTAATCCATCGTTGGCTTGCTTCCCATCTATCTCACTTCAGGCACCTTATCTTTTATTGCCTCAGTGAGACTTTTGTTTAGTACATGAGCTGTCCATCTAGCAGCTTCAGGCCATAAAGATCTTGGCATCTCTTTTCTTGACAGTAGACACCGAATCGTGTTCATGATTGTTTTGTTTCTCGTCTCTACTACTTTGTTTTGTTGAGGAGTATATGTCGTGGTTAATTATCGTTTTATGCAATGATCTCTGCAAAAATTATTAGAGTCTTCAGAAGTGAATTCTTCTCCTCTATGCAACCCTTAGATAGTTGACTTGACTTCATTTTCTAGGGACCTTTTAAATACTTTGAAGGTCTTAAAAGCTGTTGATTTATCTACAAGAAAGTATATCCAAATTTTGCGAGAAAAATCATCAACAAGTATCGTTTACCACTGTGAGAGTTATAAGATTGGCCACATAGGTATACTTGAATTAGCTTTAGAGCCTTTGTTGCTCTCTATTTTCTTTTATTTGTTTATTGCTCCTCATTTGCTTTTCTTTGGAAATTTACGTAGTTGCTGTTTTACCACATTGCATGTTGTGCACACCTTGACTTCGTCTTTTAGGTCTGGTAACCCTTTCACCGTTTCTTTCTTTTGCATAAGTCGAATGTATTTGTTTTTCAACTGTTCAAATATCTTATGCCAGAGGGTTCCATAAACTTCTTCTTCTACCTTTAGAGAGCTTAGGAAAATTCGTTTCTTCTTAGCATAGATCAAGAACATATGATTTATTTTCGTTTGAACCTTCACAATTAGTCCTCTCTAGTGATGGTAAATCTTGCACACACCATCCTTGACTAAAATTGTCGGCTTCTTTTTTCGCAGTTGTCCAATGCTAAGCAGGTAGTTGGTGAGTTTTTGGACAGAGTAGACATCCTTTACTATCTTGTGTTATCACTTCCACTTTAACTCTAACTATCCTTTTTCTTTGAACAACCACTTTTGAGCCATCTCCCAAATGAACAAAATACTTGAAGCCTTCGTCGAGCTCAACAAACCATGATTTTTCTCCTTGCATATAGCTTAAGCTGCCAGAGTCAAAGAACCATACCCCTTTATCTTCTTCACCATTCATCTCTGCATACGCCATTAAAAATCAGTTCTTCTTCTTCATTAAATTCAACATAGTTGACTCATTTCTCAAGGATTGTGCACTCAAACTGGCAATGACCCAATTTTTCACATCGAAAGCAGTTGATGGATGATCTATTCAAAAATGATTTGTCTCTTCCTTTTCCTCTATAACTGCTTTCTCCTCTCTGAGGATTCCATCTTCCTCTCCCTCGAGCATTCCTTGCCTCATTCTCCACCTGCAAAACTAGTTTTTTTATTCTTTTCTCGATCAGCTTGTTTTCATGAATCTGGAGTAACGCCTTCAAGTCATTCGCCATGAGGCAATCAATATACATGGATTCTTTGATTGACAGACCATAAAATTGCAGTTTTGTGTGAGATTTCAGAGGATTTTTTCAATGATTTCGACATCGCCCATGTTTTCACCACAGCTTCTCATGTCATTTTCTCTATCCATGACTCTTGCAAAGTACTCATATACTCCTTCTCCAACTTTTATATCCAATATTTTGGAAGCTCTATGTAGCCTTTGAAGTTGTGCATGTTTCATTTTGGTACTTCGTTGGTGCTTAACGTTCATGGATTCCCACACATGTTTCACTATCTCTTTCTGGTGAATATTTTCAATGAGGTCTTATCCATATACTAGAACATGTAGTTCTTTACCTTGAGATCTTTGAGTTTTGCTTCATCAAATGTCTTTTATTGTGTTAGATTTGGCATCTCGATTCTTCTCATATCATCAAATTATGGTCTAATGATGCACCGATACTCCTTATAACGAAGGAGATTCTCCATGATTAGGGTCCAGTGGTCATAGTCTTTATTAATATTTGTTACAACATGTGTCATGAAACTTCCAATGTTTGCCATTATCGGTAGTGCTTTTCTCTCAAACACTCACTTTGTATCATCTATTATATATACGGAAAATTTTTTTATATCACTAGCATCAACAACCAAAGGAAAAAAGAAGTAAAAACCGGCAAAGAAGAAGAAACTTAACTAATTTTAAAAAATAGCATTAAATTGAATATAAATTGAACATCAATGGAGAAACAAAACCGTCATGCAATAACTACAATAAAACTATGCAGGAGATTTACAATTACATCAAAATACCGGTCGGAGGAAACAATAACTTATATCAAAAAACTGAAAAGAGAGAAAACATACTTTTTATGAGATGGTGGTTTGTTTGTTCTTTTCGTATAATGTCTAAGCCCGGACAAAAAAACGAATTCGAGAACCGAACCGAGATATGTACCAAAAAATCGGTTACAATCGGGTTTGGATCTTGAAAACAAAACTTTATGATCTTGTTTCTTATTACTTTGGATTTCGGTTCTAACCCAAACCGAACCGAATATTCAGACCATTATCCGAAAAATCCGATTATGTATAAACCTAAAAATTAATAAATTATACATATAGAAACTGAATCTATACACAATATTGAATATATATATATATTGAATATATATATATATATTGAATATATATATTGAATATTGAATATATATATATATATATATTAACTCATATAAATTGAATATTTGCATATTTTAATTTGTTTGATTATGTATGGTAAAAAAGATATTCTAAGTAAAAGTACAAAAATTGTATTGGTCGATTCATCTAATATAAATAAGTTTTTGTCATAACAATCAAATTTGTCACATATATGATTGTTTTATAGGTGATACATACGAGTTGTTTGTGTTTGGTAGATATATTTAATTTAATTTAATCTTTAAGTGACACTTCGAGTATGAAATGAGTATTTCGAGTGAATTTATCCGAAAAACCCGAAAAAGTCTGAAAACCCCCGAAACCGAAACTGACCTCAAAAGGATCCGAACCGAAACCGACCCGAAATTTTCAAAAACTCAAATGGGATTCTAGCCATGACTTCGAATATTTAGAAATTCAAATGGAACCTAACTGAACTTGAACGGAACCCCGAACATCCAGACCTAATGGAATCTTTTATAAGGTCATATGTGTTGAAAACTTTTAATATATATTATGCATTTACAATAATTTTATGTATTTTTATTAATTTAATCATTTTAGTTGAGATTTTCAATTTTCATATCTTAGAAAGGACAAATAATCTATTTAACAACATTAAAATTTTGTATATGTTATTTTTAGGCTCACCAAGAAAATATGTTGTTCCTTGCATATCACGGATGAGTGAAAAAAAAAGAGTAATAATCTAGCTGGATTCAATCTAGATATAATATTTTAATGAGCAGGAAATTTTGGTTTCCTTTGGATGGGGCTTAGGACTCTCTATTTCCCTTAGAGTCTCTCACTCTTAAGAACAAGGTTAGTGGCTGGAATTTCCCTAATATATGTATGAAACATGTCCTTATCCTTTTCACTTTACCAAAATCTTTAGACAACACGAGAATTTCTTAGGTTTTTTGTTGAATATATCCAAAATTTTTGCTCAATTAGAAGCTAAAAAATTTTGGGTGTGTCAGATTTTCTTCAGAAATTGATCGAGCAATGATGGTTATGAGCTAGATGAAGACGACGAACCATTTGTTATGTCATATCTGTCATAGTACAGTTCATCGGAGCAAAACAAGTTGAGCATTATCGGAAGAACGCTCAACCTGTCTTGCCAAAAGATGTTTGACCTCATATTAGATATGCCAAAGAAGTGGCAGATTTATAAAAGAGTCAGAAGTGTGGCATTATCTAAAGAGAGGTTTCAATTCATCTTCGACTATGAGCATGACTTAGAAGCGGTTCTCGGTAGAGGAGTATACATATTCAGTCACTGGACAACGGTAATGATGAGATGAGTGAAAAAATTGTCGGCTGACTATCTATAGTTCATAGAGGTATGGGTTCGGATCCGAAATATTCCGGTGAATCACTACACTAAGGAAGCCATATTAGCCTTAAAGAGTTTGTTGGACAGGTGTTAGAAGTGGCTTTTGGTCCAAAAAAACTCAGAGTAAGGACTATGTTAGAGTAAGATATGACACGATGTTTCCGTATCTCTTAGGAGATCGAAGAAGACCGTCTGTTCCAATGGTGAAACGATTAACATATTGTATGACTCTGAAAGGATGCAGATGAGATGTACACTAGTAAAAGATTAACTCATGAGCAAGCGGATTGTCCTTTAAGGATGCATAATGTACAAGGAAAGGGGCAAACTTATTCTCAACCTACTCAACCTAAAAAGAGATTTCTTCAGAAATTAGATCCTTTGTTTGATGTTCTCTCATAAGCACAAGATGAAATCCAATTGGTCACTAGTAGGCCCAAAATTTCCCCTGAAGTCATGGAGAAAATGAGAAGGTATCTACTTACAAAAAATGGACCAAAGAGACTGCTAAGAGAGGAAAGGGTGAAATGATCGATTTAGGATATTGGGAAAGACCCCCTAGCTGAGAAAACCATCATAAGATTAGAACAACCACCAGTTGTCACTAATGATCTTGACAAAGGCAAAGGTATTGTGTTTGATTTCCATATGAAAACTTTAAGGGTTGAAGCCGACCCTAATCATCCTCAAGTTCCAAAGCAAATGGTTGCAGCTTTTCAAGCAGGAGTCTTTGGAAACAGAGGGACCTTGTAGCAGATAAAAGTTAAAAAGAGTTTAAAGGAGACATGTTCAAAAAGAACTTATCCTCGGAGCTGTGTCCAATGGTTAACAGGCTAGGATCAACTGAACCTCGTTTTTTTTAGACCATCTCTAGAAGGAAAAATCAAAGAAGAAAGTCTCCGCTCAATAAAAGAAAGCTAAGACTAATGAAAGAAAGTGATGAAAAGCCACTACAAGATAAGGAAAAAAGGCATTTTCAAAGGAAGCATGGAGAAATGTAAGTGCTTAGAGGATTTGGAGGAAACATCGAAGCTGGCTAAATGCCAAAATAGAAAGGCAATTCCAAATGACGGATTGTCCCAATCCAAATGAGCATATTAAGTTGGAATTGTCAAGGATTAGGGTGACCTCAAGACTTGGTGATTCCTTATCTCCAGGAAATATGCACCATTTCCCTGATTGTCTATTTCTGATGGAAACTAACAACAGTAAGGATAAATGAGTTGATCTCCAAGTATAGTTAGGTTATGACCATGTTTCCATTGTTGACCATATAGGTACAAATAGTGATCAAGCTTTGTTTTGGAAGAACTTTGTATAGTTGGAGCATAAGTTTTTTGACAAGAACTTGTTAGATTGTAAATTATGTTTCGGAGATAGGAATTTTTCGTATCCGGTATTTATGGTGACCCTATTGTTAAATACATACCATAACTTTGGAAAATATAGAGTAGAATTGGCTTGCAAAGAAAAGAAATTTGATGTTTGTTAGGTAACTTTAATGATCTCCTTCATCCAGGAGAAAAGATTGGAGGTCCTATAAGGACCGATTTTTAGTTTTGGGATTTTGCTAAGATTATTCATTTGTGTGATATGGTAGTGGTTCCACGCCATGACAACATGTTCACGTGGGAAGGCAGAAGATATGATCAATGAATTCAACGCAAATCGGATCGATTCTTCGATAATTAAGAAAGGTATAAAGTTTTCCCTGAAGCAAACCAATCATTCTTAGAAAGGCGTGGATCAGATCATATATCTGTTTTGGTGAGCCTAGTATCAACAAAGGACTCTTACAGGGAATAATTCAGATTTGATAAGAGATTCCTATTAAATGATGAGGTAAAACTTGTGATTCAGGAAGCATGGAGCAGAAATGATCTGAACCGTGAAAGAAGCGTTACAAGCAGGCTAAAGGAGTGCAGAAACAATATGAGTAAATGGAAGAAACAGAAAAACCTGAATGCAAGAGATAGGATTTACTAGATTCAAGTGGCATTAGAGACTGAAAGATCTTGACAAAACCCAAATTCCATCAGAATTCCTAACCTAAAGAAGGATATGGTGGTTGCATATAAAGAAGAAGAAATGTGTTGGGCACAAAAGAGTAAAAACAAATGGTTAAAAGAAAGTGACAATAATACTAAGTTCCTTCATCAACCGGTTAAGAAAGACATATCAAAGAAAAGAATACTGCAATTGAAAGATGACAACGAAAATATGTAAAGAAGTGAAGCAGCTAAACACAGAAATGGCTGATGAATCATATCTATAATTTTTTACCAACTCTCTCCAATTTACCGACACGTCATTAGCCGAGAAGAGGACATGTGGCATTTCCTTTTTCGATTTAAAAATAAATTTAGGAAAAAATTAACATCGCTTCATCTTCCTTTCTCTGCGTTTTACAATTTTCTCTATTCCATTGACGTCGCCTCATCTTCGTCTGCTCTGGAGTATTAGAGCATCATTATCCAAGAAACTCTAAAGGGTTTCTTATCATAAAAATATATTAAAATAAGAATAGAAGTAAGAGAGAGAGAAGAAAGAGTTTCTTAAAAGCATGAAATAAGAAACTCAAATTTCTAATATAAGAAACCCCATTTGATGTGTCCATTTTGTATTGATTGTAAAAAATAAATTAAATAAAATAATTTTTTTTAAGAAATAAAGATGCTCTTATAATTGATGGCCTCTTCTAATTCGATTTCCTATCTCCTGTTTCATTTTGATCATCTACTTTCTTCTTGCATGTAATTGTTTTCTCTTTCTTCAACGATTGTGGCCTATGTATAAATTTCTCTAACGATACTTGTGATTAACTTTTGTAGAGAAATCTCTCAAGCACTCCCGTTTGTTTCACTTTGTTCTTCGGCATCTTTCCGACTCTAAATCTCCATGTTTTAGCTTTTGTATAGGGAGGCATAGATGACGAAAGGAACAAGAATTGATGTGGATGTAACAATGAACTTGAATTGTCGCATATCTATATAACTCTTACAATAGCGCCTTTCTAAAAGGATAATAGTAATAATAACACATAACTCAACTTCCTGCATCTTTGACACATTTTGTTCTAACAATTGAATCAAAAGAAAAGACAAGAGAAGGTGTATTGTTACATGGTTTAGTGAGATGCGACGACAAGGTTTAATAACATGACATAATACTCAAAGCTTTGAAACATCTATATGTTTTCTTTGATACAAACAACTATGTTTGATCTCTATTAGTTTGGCTCCATTTAGCTTTTCTCTATAGGTTGTCATTTCTATACGTATGTAAACGTAACCACGTTTCTTTGCTGATTTCGTCCGCTTTTACTGATTTTTTATATAATCATATGAATTTCTAGAGAGGAGACTCTTGAAGCTTACACATTATTCTAATATGTAAAGGGAAAAATCAAAATTGACTACTCATAAGCGAAGAAAAGCCTGGTGATCTGTATATGCAGAAAGTTCTTATCTTTACTGTTTGTTTGTTTCTTTTAGCTCCTCTTTCCCTTTTTCTTCTACATGAGGTATATGGTATGCTCTTTCTATCCTCAATTAATTGAAATATTGATGGTTGAATAGTTTAAACATTGCAAAAGTTCGTCAATTCGAATCATTTGCAGGAAACTCTCCAGTTTCATATGCAGTTGTCATTCTTTCGGAAATCCTTTTAAAAAAATAAATGTTACTATTTTCATAAAAAGATGAGTGAATGTTCTCAAAGTACCTCAATGTAGCTAAATTAACTCTTTAACCATGTAGCATTTCTCATATCGAGATTTTATGCATAAGTGTACAGTGACATACGAGAAGAAGTGACTCTTACGAGAATGAGGTACCTGCTACACGGATAGGTTTTATGCAGAACTAACTGTTATAAGTCTTTTTCTACTTTCACATGTTGAAAAGGTTGTACTTCGGCACACAAGCCACATATGTTCCGGTATGGTTTTAATTTCATTTAAAGTCTATATTTTCAACTTTTTCATGTACCGCTTGTGTTGTCTTATCATGCACCTTAGTTTTATAAACAGTTAAAAGCTTATATAAACACATACAATTTGCCTAAAAAGCTGCGACAAGAAAAATGTTAGATATTCATTTTGTTTCTGGATTAGGCTATGAGTATACCTTTGTATAAAGAATGGACTTAGTCATTTTATTCACAGCTATTTGCCACAATGTGTTGTGGAAACATATGAACTTTGTAGAGTTTCTCCTTCTTTGTATCTGCTTAATAGGGAGAAGATTTTTATTTTCATCGAAAGAAAAGCAGAAATTAAATATTTGATCTTTATTATGAAGTTGTTGTTTTTTGTCCACCTTACACATTTGAAGTATGTAATCCTTGATCATGTCTGATCAAGAAAGGAGCTAAGCAACAGGAGCAACACAAATGATATCAATCAAACTCCTGAGAGATTCATAGAAAGGTTTGTAATTGTTTTACTGGATTACGGTTATGATTTCTTAACTATTTTAAGCTTTTCTTTTCTGATTATAAAATGCTTTAGACTTTTTTTTCTTTTTTTGTTAAATGCTTTAGACTTTTAACAATTGTACATCAAACCATAATTGTTTTGTATAAGAATCTAATGACTTAGTTATAAAAAGAAGAACCTTCTCACTTGAAAAAAATATGCTCAGTTAGACATCAAGTGCAAACTGAGGAAACGGAGCATGGCTAATAAATATCTGGACCGCTTGATTAAGCTCGAGATTGTCGTCGATCGTTGAAAAAAGGTTTTCATCCCTGGAACTTTCAAATTGTACATGTTCAATCAAATGCTTTGTTTTATGATGTGGTGTGAAAGATCTTCTGTGCTATGGAAAAATCCCAATAAAACTCTTTTTTTATTCTCACTAACGTGTATTCCATTTTATTTGCATAAGCACATAAATTTCTCTGAGTGTGAAAAGTTAATTAGACATTCCTTGTTAGTATTTGTTTGAACTTATTATTCCTATGTTCTTTCATATTATCTAGCTAAATGCCTTTTCGGTTAAGTTGGTTTTAATTTAAATTCGATTTGCTATAAATCAATAAACATGTTCAAAGCATGAAATTAAATAGAAAATAGCAGAAAAGCAACACATCGACCTCTTTCCAACATATAACACAAATTCTGGCAATACAATGTAGTTAGGTTTTCATGTTTTCTCAGATCTCCTACCCAAGTCAAAAACCAACAAAACCTCCATAAAAAACGATCCTATAGTTCGTAAACAAATTTTCTTTGATAAATGCATGTAGTATTATGTTCAATACATATTGGAATGCAACAATGTCAAATAGCTTCTCTTTAGTTCCAATTACAAACTCCTTTTAATTTTAAGTAAGGGATTCTGACCCAAAAAAAAATTAAGGGATAGCAAAAGGTTTATAATCAATGGAATTTTAATTAAAAAATCCACTGCGTTAATTTAAGAGAATCCATATATTAAACTACAAATTAGCACTTAACATATAATACAAATAAATATTTTCATATTAGCCATTTTACAAACTAAATCCGCCCGTTGCGCGGGTATCGACCTAGCACTTTATAAATCTCTTTAAATTGTCTAATCCTGATAATATTAAATAATTCCTTGATGGTTTTCAAACAAAAGTCACTGAGCAAATGAACCAAGATCTCATCTCTCCATTCACAGATCAAAAGTCAAGGAAGCAATGTTTTCAATAATAACTTCTAGTGCACTAGGGGTTGATGGAATGTCAAGACTTTTCTTCTAAAAAAAATGGTCAGTTATAGGGTGCAAGTGACGTAGGAGGTGAAAAGATTCTTCTCTGAGGGTTTCTCTCCAAAGGAATGAAACTTCAATCGGATTTTCCTTGTTCCAAAGATACATGAATCAGAACAAATGTCAGACTTAAGGCCTATTAGCTTATGTTATGTGATGTATAAGATAGCTGCCAAAGTATTGGTGAAGAGATGCAACCTATAATGCCTTCCCTAATATATGCCACCCAATCAACATCCGTTTCAAAAAGGCTCACTACAAACAACATAATTTTGGCTCATGAGATGGTACATGGACTGTAGACCCATACTAAGATCTTGAAGGAGATCATTGTGGTAAAATCTGACATGTCCAAAGCTTATGATAGGCTGGAATGGTCATATGTTAAACAGCTTTTGCAGACCTTAGGATTCCATGAGAAATGTGTACAATGGGTAATGTTTTGTATCCAATCAGTTTCTTATACAGTACTAATCAGTGACCAGTCTCATGGCCTGATAAATCCCAAGAGGGGCTTGAGATAGGGAGACCCGCTTTCACCCTTTCTTCTTGTATTATGTACTGAAGGTCTCATAAACTTTCTGAACAGAGCTGAAGTGTTTGGAGTGATCAATGGTATCAAGTTTAATGAGGATGGGAATAAATCACCTATTGTTTGCAAATGATAACTTATTCATCTGCATGGCCGAAGTTGATCAATGTTATGCCCTTAACTCAATCTTCCAGTCATATGGACAAACTATAGGTCATGTCATCAATCCTCATAAATATTCAATTACCTTTGGTAGTAAAGTCTGTGAAGAATCGATGACTCAAATAAAACATATTATGGGAACTGAGAATGAGGGTGGGGCTGGTAAATAATTTGGCCTCTCAGAATGTCTTAGTGGATCAAAGAGAGATATGCTTGCTTCATCAGAACATGATGTCCAAAATGTCCACTTGGTTTTTTAAAAATCTTTCTCATGGAGGAAAGGAAATTATGCTCATGGTTGTAGTTCTTTCAATGTTTTTGTACGTCATGTCTATCATACATGCCAATCAATCACTAGTGCCATGGCAGACTTTTGGTGGAACTCATTGGAATATAAGAACAAGCTGCATTGGGTGAGCTGAGACCGTATGTGCTTATCCAAGAAGGATGGTGGTTTGGATTTTAAAGATGTAAAGTGTTTTAACAATGCCCTGCTGGCTAAACATGCTTAGAGAATCATACACTATCTTGAGAGTTTATGTGCAAAGGTTTTAAAAGTGGATACTTTTAAAATTTCTCCCTTCTTGAGGCTGCTAATGGGACACGACCATCTTATGCATGGAGGAGTACATTATTTGGCTGTGAATTGTTAAAGAAGGGGTTTAAATAAATGATTGTCAATAGGAGATCTCTGAAAGTTTGATCAAACACGTGGATCTTTGATGGCCACATGAGGATACCTCTCCTAAGACATAACATAGTCAACATGGATCTTCTTTTTTCGGATCTGATTGATATGCAACCTATAAACTGGAAGACTCTTGTTCTAGAGGAGCTCCTTTACCCCCAAAGATGTGCAGTTGATTCTCTCACAAATTTCATTGGTAAATAAGCAAGACTTCTTGGTTTGGAACTATTCAAACAAGCAGAGCTCATTCAAGACGCTTCAGCTTAGCCTTCTCTCAGTGAAGTGAAGGATAAATTATGGGCACTACAAACGGTTTCAAAGATCAAATTTTTCCTATGGAAAGTGATGCAAGGTGCAATAGTAGTTGCGGATAACTTGATATCAAGAGGAATGAAAGTTGATCGAACATGTCAAATTAGTTGCCTGGAAGGGGAATCAACGAATCATGTCTTGTTCAATTGTACCATTGCTAGATAGTTGTGAGCTCTTTTAGGTATTCCTACACTAAGTCAAGGTTTAGTGAAAACTCGGTTTATGTTAATTTACATTACATGTTGGAGTTTACTAAAAACAGAGAGTTTGATGGATTGTTAACAAAAAGCCCTCTTTGGATTTTATGGACACTTTGGAATAATAGAAACAAAACAGCCACATAAGGCGTTTCATTCTCTCCAATGGAAACTTTGAAGAAATTTCAAGAAAATGTATATGAATGGGTCCTTGCACAACAGGTAGACAAAGAGTGTCGACAGTCTTTACAGACAGCTCGAGGTGAAGGTCCTGTGGTGTGGAAACCGCCAAAACCGCCATGGTTAAAATATAATATTGGTGTGAAATGGTCCAAAACTCTAGGTGTTGCGGGGGCTGCTTGGGTCTTAAGAAAAGCGAATGGAGAGATCTTGTTATACAGTCTTAGATGCTTCTCCTCCATTTCATCAGCAAACCAAACAAACTTTCAAAGTATCTTTGGGCCATGAACTGCATGATTAACCACGATGTCAAACAAGTCACCTTTGTTTCTGAGGCTGGTGGCTTGGCTAAGGCCATGCTCAGGCAACGTGTGTGGCTCTCTTTTGGTTTTTTTGGTTGTAGAACTTGAAGATGTTCTCAAACGATTCGAAAAATGGGAAGTGAGTTTAGAACCGAGATCGCAAAACAGAGGTGTGTTTTTCATTGCGCAAAAAGATTCATTAAGGATGGAAGATTCTAGTCCTATCTTTCATAAGGTCATCCAAGATGATTGGATGATATTTTTGCTTCTGAAAAATGGCTAATCTCTATAGCATTTACTTAATTCAAAATTGAAGATCTTGTTCGATGCTCTATCTTTGGCTTCTCATTTTACCTGTTGGCAATCGGGGTAGACCTTTAGTGGATATTTTTTTGGGGTAAATAGTGTATGGTTGGCATTCTTTTTATGGTATCTATGTGTCTTTTAACTTTTAAATCTAATCCCAGATGACAGAAAAAAAAACTTTAGTGAGCATATTAATATTATTATATTATTTTCTGTCATATTTTATTTTTTTTCGCCGAAACCCATTTTATTAATCTGGTAATGATCCTTCCTCTAGGGAAGGTCGAAGGGAAACCAATTCGCTTACATGGGTAGATGGAGTATTGGATAGCCTTGTTTTTTTGGCAAGACCATCAGCGACAGAATTTAGAGAGCGAGATACATAAAAGATATTAAACATTGGAAAAGAGACTTTAAGCCCAACAAAATCATGGAGCTCAGCCGCAAAGGATGACCATTCTAACGGGGAGGTGGTCATCGAAATCAGCTGCATGCAATCCGTCGCGAATGACACTTCTACATTTGATGTCGATATCATAATTTCCATAGCCCAGAGGAGAGCTTCTAGCTCCGAGTGAACCGGTGAAGGAGTATTTCGGATCTGTCGATAACCATCTCTTCGGGTAACTCCATTCTCCACAAGATTCCATCCCAGACCACAACACGAGTCAGAAGAAGTCCATGAGCCATCGATGAAACAAACCATACCGGGAAAAGAAGGGGCTATCTCCCGGGGGGCTCACGGGACCCGCTGGCGGGTTGGTCATCCGGTTCAGCTGGAGCATTCGCCTGTAGCCAAGTGGTAGCTTCTTGAACAGCATGGTTCACAATCTCCTTGGCATCTTCTCGCAGCGTGCTAAATATGAGGGCGTTTCTAGCCTTCCAGATGTACCACAGAATCCAAGGGAAAACATGAAGAGCCTCCTCACTAGCTCCTATTTCCTTGGCCTTCCAAAAAATGTAGTCAAAATTACCATATATGGAATGCCGGGGAAATAGGGGTGGAGCTGTTGGAATGGGGGCTAAAGCCCAAATTTGCCGCGTCGGTGGGCATTCAAATAGGACATGATTGATAGTTTCCTCTTCTGCACCACAAACGGGACAGGATGCCTCGACACTCAAGTGTCTAGAATGAAGGTTTTTGCATGTAGCCAAACAGCCAGATAAACACTGCCATACGAAATGCTGGAGCTTTCGTGTGGTTTTTAGCTTCCAAGCTTGTGCCGCTAGTGTTTCCACTGATGGTCTCTGAAAAGAGGGGTCACAAGCAAGGCGAGAGAGTTCCCTCGCGGCCCAATATCCTGAGCGAACGGTGTAATTTCCTGATTTCGTATAAGACCAACTGTAGCCATCGCTCAGATAATTCTTCGCGGGTCTAATACTCAGGATACGGGGGATCTCCTCCGTCGCGAACAACTCTCGGAGGCGATCCTCTTTCCATAACTTCGTTGACTCATCGATCAGATCATTGACATACAAATGGGGATCTCGATCTTGGGAGATGCCCTTCGGTATTCTTGCTAGAATATCAGGGATCCATGGATCACTCCAAACTTTTGTGTTCATCCCAGACCAGATGGTTTTTCGAAGGCCTGAGCAAAGTAGTGGTTTTGCAGCCATGATGCTCCTCCATCCATAGGATGGGCGATTCGAGGAAAGGATCTCCAAAGGGTTACTGTATCTGAAATAGCGACCTCTGAGAACTCTGCTAATAAGGGAGTTTGGAAAGCGGATGAGGCGCCATAGTTGTTTCGCCAAAAGGGCCATGTTAATTTCCTCAAAGGTTCTGAAGCCTAGCCCACCCTTCGAGAGTTGGGTGCAAAGCTTGTCCCATGATTTCCAGTGGATCTCTCGACTATCCGCTTGAGAACTCCACCAAAATCTGGCTATAGCACTACTTAGCTTAGTGGTTATTGCCTTTGGAAGGAGGAAGCAAGACATGACGTAGGTAGGGAGCGCCTGGGCGACCGATTTTATCAAAATCTCCTTCCTTCCTTTGGAGAGGAATTTTGCATTCCACGCATTTATTCTCGATTGGAGACGGTCTCGCACGAAGGCAAAGACTTGGGCTTTTGATACATGGAGTTTTTCTGGGAGGCCGAGATAGGTTCCCATTCCGCCCTCTTTCTGGATACCTAATATATCCTTTATTTTCGATCTTTCAGAGTTGGGGATATCCGCTCCAAACATCACAGATGATTTAATCGGGTTTAGTAATTGTCCCGATACTTCGCCATATCGGCGGATAATTTCGATGATTTCTTTTCCTTGGCCTTCGGTGGCCTTACAGAAGAAAAGACTATCATTCGCAAAGAGTAGATGGGAGGTTGATGGGCTTGCTCTAGAAATTTGCATGTTTTGGATCCGTCCGTGCCATTCAGTCTCGTTGAGTTGCGGATCTCCTTGACGTATCCCACGGGGGAAGGGGGGAGATTCTCCCTTTGGGAACTCCGTTGAAGATTACCTTGTATGATACTGATGTGACACAGTACATAATTCACCCTACCCATTTGGACGAGAAACCCATCTGTCATATTTTAACAAGAGAATTTTTCATATGTAAAGATTTTCACACGCTAAAACCTGTCTATTAGGGAAAATCTTTTAACAATAGAGGATTTGTTGACATATATTTTCTTTTGGCGGATTCACCAAGGTGTGATCTTAAGAAATTTTGATTAGTTGTCATGAGTCATCTTTCATCAACAGGCCATGAAAAGGAAAGCTTTAATTATACCTTTTTATTTAAGTTAATTACTATACGAATAAAGTAACCATATATGTGTACATATGCACAATCATTCCCACTAAACACAACCAAATTCAAAGGATGAAATGGGTTTAGTTAGATAAAGAAGATTCTAATATATTTCTTCTCTCTCTATGTTTCGAGAAGTAAAAGCGATTCTCTTTCACTAGGACGTAACTTGAGAGCATCAGAGGAGTTTCCGTTTTTTGATTTTTGCTTAGCTGTTACCTTCTCCAGGGAAAAAAGGCGTTACCTTTACTTTTCCTCTCTCTCTGCAGCAACAAAGAAGAGTCTAGAAACGGAAGGACCTGCAAAAATTCAGAGAATTTTGTTTGTGGGTTTTCTCAAAGATGCAATTTTTTAGTTGCTTTTGTTGTGGAAATGGCTTTGATCGGTATGTATTGGTTTGATCTTCTTGATTTCAATTTGCTTGATGGGTTAATCTGATTTCTCCATTGTTGTGAGGGTTTTCTTTTGAGAATGTGTATCAGAGTTCTCGGATGCTTGCATTTAGGAGCCTATTCTTGTTCAAAGTGTGTTCTATTGTTGGAATTTTCGAACAAACAATCTACTGTTGGATAAGCTTCGGTTTCATTAAACTAATGTTTATCTGTTTGATGTCTCAAATTACACAGGACGAGGAAGGTGAAGACTGAGCCCTCATGGAGGATTTTTTCACTAAAGGAACTTCACGCAGCCACAAACAGTTTTAACTATGATAACAAACTCGGAGAAGGTCGATTTGGAAGTGTATATTGGGGTCAGCTATGGGATGGATCTCAAGTAATCATCTTTATATTGTATTGTAGAGAACCTGCTTGATTATATATAGTTAACCTGTTCATTCCGGGGCAGCATTGTATCGGTTTAGTTCAATATGACTTAGCTTATGCAAATGGATGCTAGAATCGCAATATGCAGATTTGATCTCTTTAATTTTCATGTTTACTGAGTTTATTTTGTTGTCTTTAGATTGCAGTCAAGAGGCTGAAAGCACGAAGTAGCAGAGAAGACATAGATTTCGCTGTAGAAATCGAGATTCTTGCCCGTATTCGCCACAAGAATCTATTGAGTGTACGAGGTTACTGTGCCGAAGGACAAGAACGACTTATTGTACATGAGTATATGCCGAATTTGAGCTTGGTTTCACATCTTCATGGTCAGCATTCCTCCGAGTCACTTCTTGACTGGACTAGGCGGATGAATATTGCAGTAACCTCTGCTCAGGCAATTGCGTAAGTATTCTGGATCAAGATAGTCCATAGAAACTGGAAATATCTACCGTTGACTGATTTTTTTCTTTTTTTGCATTTGTTCAGCTACCTACACCATCATGCGACACCTCGAACGGTACATGGAGATGTGAGAGCAAGCAACGTGCTACTAGATTCTGATTTTGAAGCTCGTGTTACAGATTTTGGATACGGTAAGCTGCTGCCAGATAGTGCAGGAGATGGAGCTACTAAATCTACCAAGGGCAATAATCGTGGGTACCTCTCACCAGAATGTATTGAATCGGGAAAAGAATCAGACATGGGGGATGTGTATAGTTTTGGTGTTCTTTTGCTGGAGCTTGTAACTGGTAAGAGACCCTTAGAAAAGCTAAACCAAACAACAAAACGGGGAATTACCGAATGGGTTTTACCTTTGGTTTATGAAAGAAAGTTTGGTGAAATAGTGGACCAAAGAATGAATGGGAAGTATGTGGAAATGGAACTGAGAAAGTTAGTTTTGGTTGGGCTTATTTGTGCTCAGAGTGAGGCAGAGAAAAGGCCAACAATGTCTGAAGTTGTGGAGATGCTAATGAACGAATCGGAGGGGAAAATAGATAAGCTTCTAGCTAATCCACTCTTCAATGGTAACAGTGGAGAGGAAGTTAAAGATGAAAGCTCAGAGGTAATTTCGGAAGTGAAAGATCACTGAAAGAAAGAACAAGAATAGATATAATCTGTGTTATTTGATTTCAGATACTCTTTTTTTTGTTGCGATGATCTGGTTTTGGTTATGCTTGTTCTTAGAAGAGTGAAGTGAGTTTTAAGTTCTATTGTGTTTCTTCAATTGCTACATTTGATTTTGATCATTGATGCGTGAGAGCTTGTAAAAGAGTGAATGTAATGAGTACATATTAGGTCTTAAAGGGAAGTCTTTCGGATAAAAACAAACTAAAACATGTAATCATATATAAGCCCTGAGTTAAGAACCTTCGGGAAGATTCAGTTGGAGCCGGGATCCAGCACGGGAAGGCGGCAGTGCAGACTGATTGATTTATCGGTTTGACGGGTCCCTGGAACCAGGAACTGGAAGATCACTGTCAAGCAAGCACCTTGAGGAGCAATCCCATAGAAAGCTGAATCTGGTTTGGTTAAGTGACACTGAAGACTCTTTGAAAAGTGTTTTACACTCACTTGCACAGACTGAGCATCACCTCTAGCAATCGCTCTCTCTGACCGAGCCTGAGCACTTAAGTTCCTATCCTCAACAGGAGCCTGAGATTTCTCGCCAATAACCGGAAGCCTCTGGAACTCAGAGCCAAGCCTGATCAAAGTCGTAGAGATTTGCACTTGTAGATCACCATACTTGCTTATTGCGACATTAAGAACATCCCCAACATGTTTCATACGCTCCACAAAGTTCTGTAACTGATTCGGGTCCTGGACCTGAACAAGAGTGGGAGGCAGGTCTTGAGCTGAGTCGAGAGCAGTCTGAAGCTCAATAACTTGAGACCGAGACAGTGGTTTGGAGATGGGAACATCTTGAATGACGGCGGATTTATAACCCTTGGTTTCGAAAGTGAGGAATGGCATTGGTTGTGTACAGTTAGGAGGTAGCTTCTTGACAAGTTTGATCTGCAATCTGTTTGAAGCCAATCCGCCGCTGAACTCGGTACAGATGCTAACACTGCTCTTGACCGCTCGGTAAAGAAGGGAAACATCCAAGGAAAAGGCGATACGGTCCTCGTTCTGACTGGATATACGATAATCATCAAAGAGAACATCTTTGCGGAACTGAGCAATACATTGAACCCCATCGCCGTTGAGAAGGTTATGGAGGAAGAACAAGTGTTCTTTGGTGAGGAGAAGATGACAGTTCTTGCCCATTTTGTCAAACGCTGGAAGAAACCGTTTCTCTAAGAGATTCACACCGTTTTCTGTCATAAACGCTTTGAACTTCATCCTCTTTGATTCTGGGGAAAAAACGTTAGTGTTAAAAGCCATTCTCAAAAATCTACAAACTTAGATTCAATCAAATACAAACCTAATCAGATTTAGGACTATCTTCGACTGTAATGAAGTTTCTCTAAAGCTTTTACTGTTTACCGAACGACTGATTATGAACCAGAGCTCCATAAAATTCAAACAGGTGAAGATTAGAGAATTCTCGAATTTTATGTTTGGATCGATTGGATTGTAAAATTATAAAATTAGCATCTCGGAAACTCACCGGAATCTTACGGTCTATAGATTTAGATCTATCGCTTCTGATCGGGTTTTTTTTTTTTTTTGCCTCCCACCCAAAAGCCGAAGAGTGTATAAGTAGAAGCTGTCTCGTGGAGGAAGGAGAAACTATTTTTTCTTCTGAATTTTGCGCCAAAAGGCAACTTAAAAATTTATCCCAATTCTGAAGAGAGGGAATCCTGAGATTTTTTTTTCTGGGGGGTATTTTCGAGAAACTAATTAGACACAGGCCCCTTATTTTCACTAGGGCTCCAACCCCTACGAAATCACAGGGGAAAATGGTTTATTTAAGTTTTAAATAGAAATTTATTTACAGTGATTATAAGATTTAAAAAAAACATATAACAAAAGGTAAACAATAAAGATACACTAACATCAAAACTTTTGACAAAACTATCCTGGTGAAAACACAATTTTCAAAAGAACTATAAGAATTTTATTACAATTAGGACTATGTCCGCGCTACGTGCGGATTTTTGCTGTCGATTTTGGTCTATCTTGAATATTTAGGTTGGTTTGTGGTTGTTGTTTTTGATTTTTGTGTTTATTTGTCATTTTATTTTTGACTGTATAATTGTTAGGGTTTTATTTTGCATATGAATGTATTAGCACTTTGTTAAGTTCAGAATTTCGTAAAGTTGTGCATAAATCTAACAGAGAAGAGTAAAATATTGGAGTAGTTTAAATTAGTTGAGAGAAAGCTCAAAAAATCTTAAGGAAATGGTGAAAAATACTAAACCACGTGATTGCTAAATTGCGCAATATAACAATTTCTGGTAACGGGGGATCCTTGTTCGGCACATATATTTTTCTCTTAAAGTATGTTGCAAGGATTATGTGTTCCAAGTTCGAGGTTCTCTCGTTCATAATCTGTAAATAGTAGTGAATGCGGCTTAGTTTCAGATATAGAAGTTGTTCGTTTTGATGTCTTTTGAGCATGTAGTTTTTGTATTTTACCTCACGTTATGAAGCAAATGTTAATCCTCTTCTCCTATGCATCCTGCATTTTATGTGATGTTATTTATTTTCATTAAAGTAGTTTATATTGAATTATGTAGAAAATTTTACCTTATCTTGTTGGTAGTCCGTTATAAATTTCTTTGTAGACGATATTCCTCACGGTTTCTTTTGGTTCTTCTTCTGCTTGTAAGATGTGTAGTCCTTGTAGGGTAGTGACTCTTGAAATAGCTACATATAGTTGTCCATGACTGAAGACCAGCTTGGGCAGATATAATAGTACTCGCTTTAAGGTTTGTCTTTGGCTTTTGTTTATGTTCATTGCGTAGCAAAACCTGATTGGGAATTGACGTCTGCGGAGTTTGAACGGGTGATTCGTTTTACTTGGAGATAGTCTAATCCTTGGTATTAGGATCTTTTTCCCGACTTTTGTTCCAATGATTATTTGCCCCTCGATGACTCTCTCGCCCAGTTGTGTGATAGCTAGCCTCCTGTCGTTACATAATCTCTCTCTTTGGTAGATGTTTTGTAGAAGCGTAATCGGCGCGCCTATTTTAAGCCTCCGCTTATGTTTTGGTAGTCCAGGAAACTCTAGGAAGTTCAGATATTCAGTAGGGTACATTGCACCATAATCTTTACCAACTGTTTCGGCTTTTTCGTACGTGTTGGCGCTTAGATATTCTTTGAGTTCGCCGTCAACTTGGCTGGATTTTATTGTGCGGTGCATATTGTATATTGTAATAATAATGCTAGCCAATAAAGTCTCCGAGAGAAACGTTTTTTGCCCACTGTTATTTGTATATATCATATTATTAATTTTGACCACACATAATTATGTTTGAAGATGTCATGTAGAAAAATGTTTAATTTGTCATGTCAAATTAAAGTGTAGTTTAGCTTAAGCGTGCTTCAAAGCCAAATAAAGTAATATGTTTGTCTTTCTATTATATGATATATATCACTTGAACCCAAAAAAAAGAGACAAACATATTATTTAATTTTACCTCACAGATTAGGCGAGTAAATTATATTCTTTTACTCTAGTAACTGGAGATATGTGATATGTGGATTATTTGAAGTGTAGTAATGAAAATTTGTTGCATATCTCTTCGTCACCATTTATGTTTGGATGAACGGTCGGAATTTCATTTTGCAATACATAGATCTGATTTTTGGTGTGTATTTTTTGACAACAAATTCCTGAGAAATGAATCGGTTTTAATTTTTGTACTGGAATATAGTATACCATGTATCCGTCTGATTATAGTTTTTTTTTGCGTTAAAAAGAGGGAGAGGCTTGGGTAGATGTTAACGTGTATCTTATGTTATCTTCTTAAAACAGTTCTTCTTAAGATAGAGGAAGTGGTTGTGTTTGGATCTTTGAATTTGCAAATAACAGGAAACTGACTTAGCAAAGATGTCATAAATATTACCCAAATTTGGAAGACCTGAACAACGATGTCTTAGGAACAGTTTGTAAAGGAATCTAATTGCCCTGGAGCAACATAACATCTTACCAACAACAAAACATAGAAACGGTACCTACTAATTTAAGACATAACAGATAGAAGATATGATAGAGAAGATGGAATAGGAGCACGCTGGCATCTGGATTGTGGGATAGATAGCATGGAGGAGTGTGAGAGTTACAATCCTAGGCGTGGTTTCTTACCTGCCCGCTTACTCTCTTCGTCGACATCATCAGTCTCGGGTTCATCCTTTTCCTCTACATTCTTTTGGCTCTCCTCAGTCATGCTGGTGACAGTGAAGGTCTGTCTTGAGGCCGTTAAATTGTACTTCATTATCTGTATCTGGAATTGCCAAGAGGTATCTACAATAGTCTGTAGGATTGCTGGTGATTTTTCGTTTCCGTCTGCATCCCCTTTTGCCTGAAGTAGATTTGTTGCTGTCTTTCCCAGTATTTCTATACCTTCGGTATCAAAGGTTACAAAGGTTGTTGTTTCTCCTTTGGTGTCTTCAACATTAATCTCAAACCTGAACTTGTTTTCAGCGACAACAATCTGAAGTTAACAATTTTCGATGNCGACAACAATCTGAAGTTAACAATTTTCGATGTGTTTATTATGGCAGAACCATAATGCAATGTCTTACTTTGTGAGTCCAACGTTATTTGTTTTGTTGAGT
>OVAN01002459.1:0-33426 GCA_900406275.1 Anastatica hierochuntica
GTAGCGGGTACACCAAAAATCAAGGGTACCCGACCCGTGCCCACCCCTATTTACCACGACGCGAGAGGGAAGGGGCGTTCAGTATAAGGTTGACGACATGGCTTAGTGAATATTAATCGTGTCCAAAATTTAACTTCAATATTTTCTTATTAAAAAATACATAGAGAAACTGCATGGGTTGTAAAAAGAAATGCATAGACATGGAAATGGATAGGATCGGGATCAATTATTTATATGTTTTTTTTTCCCAAAGTAATATCCGAGTTCGATTGTGAACACGTCCGTACTTCTTCATACACTACATTTTATACTACTTGACCCCATTTAACATCTATGTTTCTTTTGTTTCTGAAAAAATAATTTAAAAGGTTTTTTTAATCAATGTTTAACCCTTAGAATTTTTATGGATAATGTTCGAGGTAGGATTATGTGACGTGACATGTCGGGCGACGATGCAGTGCATGGGTTGAAGAACTTCGTTAATAATAAAGCACGGTTCGATGGATCGTAACGACGTTCTCTTTTATTTCATGAATCAAAGTATATTGACAAGTTTACAAGGAAATGTGAAATCTCTTTCCCTCTTGATGTGATCTTTGTTGGGACGAAGGACCGGCTCCTAGGATGCGCTTCTCGTCTTGATGGTTGAGAGGATGGTAGCGGAAGACTTGAACGGTTTAAGGGTTAGGCATGTTCGGATATGGGTGTACGAACGATCGGATGGATGGATACGTGGAGGAACGGACGTTCGGATAGGGGAATGGACGTTTGAATGAGTATGGACGTTTTCGGGTTTAAGTGGATGGATGAACGAACGTTCGGATGAAGAACGAACGTTCAAAAAAGATGGAACGAAGCAGAGGCCGAACGGTCAATTCTCGAAAGAATCCGAACACGAAGTAAATCGAAGATATTACTCGTGACGGCGAGAGGATGATCCCGAACGACGATGCATGGATCGTTTGAAACTTCCGAAGAGTGGCGGAATGCTCTCGGACTTTCGGCTTAGATTTACTAAGAAATAAAATTCCTAAAGTACTAAGTTTCTTTTGTTTTCTAGAGAGAGAAACAAAAGAGAGAGAGAAAAATCTTAAAATGTTGGATGGTTACAAATGAGAAGAGAGGTGCTCCTTATATAGAAAAAAAAGTTAGGTGGAAAGCACCCTCATTAAATGAAAATAACTTAATGAAAACTAATATCTTCCCAACTACTTTGGGCGGCGGAATTTATTAGTCTTCTTCTTCGAGGGTCGTCATTAATGGGCTTGAGAAAATAGTCTCGGGACTTGCCTCGTTAAAAACCTTTCTCGAAAAACCCGGTGGGACAAAACCGAGAGAAGGGAAAAAGAGTACAAGACCCGACACCTCCATTAATGAAGGCTTTCGGAGGCTTGAATCAGGATCAACGCGATCGGATAAGCACTCGCTAAGCTGCCCGAATCTTGTCGAATATTCTCTTTGATGGCACGGTTGAGCTGCTGCGTCTTGGATTGGGTCATTGGACTGGATGATTCGCCTAAGGCGTCTTCGGGATCCAGCTGCTCGTCAGCTTCGGGTTCCTCAGGTTCAAGTTGTTCGTTCTCGTGCTCCAAGACCACTTGGGCGTTGGCCATTATCACATCATTCCCTCCCAGTTGAAAACGATTTGTCCTCAAATTGGAATCGTTGGGAACTTCTGCACGAAGAGGGAGTAAGTTAGTAACATTAAAATCCGAACTCATGCTATACTTACCTTGAAGATCGAGTTTGTTGGCGTTGTCGTTGATTTTCTTTGTGATCTTGAACGGCTCGTCCATGTGCGGTATGAGCTTGGATTCTCCTGAAGCTCTCTTTAAACCAGCGAATCCTGCAAAGGAAAAAATAGAACAATTGCAATAATCATAAAGTAAAAGTCTTATCCCAAAAATGTTTATGCTCGGATTCGGTTTGAGCTTTGAATCAAATGGGGATTCTTTCATCGGCTGGAAGTAGGTGATGCCTTGATGACAATATTTGTTCAAATCAGGTGGCTTGGTTTGTTTGTCTTCGTCTTTCATTCGGATTCCTCCCGTGCGCTTCATAGTTGTCTTGAAACCTGCATTCGGCGCTTCGAGCAAAGACAAGCGAAACATATCTTTGTGATGAAGATTAAAGAAATTTTTGAGATCATAGGAACTTACCTTAGCTCGTTCAAACTTTCCGGGTTGCCATATGTAGGCTTGCGTTGTTTCGGACATGGAAAATTCAAAGTCATGCGAGTGTAGGATCATTCGGTTTGCAGAGTTGATAACTTTCAACTCCGAATTGACTTTGGCCTGAAACTGGTTATTGGTCGTTCCTGGATGGCTCACGAATCTAGAACATGTTTGATCATAGTTTGATTCGTCTGGGTCTGGTCAGAATAGCCTTTGAAGTGTGCATATGTCCAAATTGCAAAAATCCAGATTCGATCGGATTGTAAAATCCATATCTTTCTAGTCTGAGTAGCTGTGGCATTGATTCCAGTTCGTCATGATGTTCCGATGCGTTAGCTTTCCAGAACAGTTTATTTTATTGCTTAACTCCTTATGGTCGGAGAGATATGCTTCCCAGAGTGTTAGTATGTCAAAACTGTTTTCTGGACAGCTTTCGTGTTTCGGTGGTTGTGGCTTTAACTCGGCCAAAGATGCTTTGGGAATGCTCGGATCCTCATCATAATCTTCCATTTAGGATAGATTCTCTTTGAAAATAGGTCGGCTTGTACCCAAAGAAAGAAAATTGGACTTCATCCTATTCTTAGAGTCGAGATAATTACCTCGGGTCCTTTGCTTTGGAGACGGTTGAAAACAAATTTCGTCCGATAATCTTTCGGGGCATCCTTTGGTTGAATCATCATGGAATTCTGGCTCTTTAATCATAAATAATAAAAGTTAATTGTTACTTCCCTTCGGCTTATTAAGCTCGTTGCTTTTCATAGTTTCGGACGCGGAAATAGACGAGAACTCGACGTTCTTCTTTTTTCTCAAGGTCAATTGGTCTTCATAGACTTCCTGATGCGTCATCGGAAGTAAGACGGTCTTTCGGACCTTGAACTCAAAGATTTGATGGTTAGTGAAACCATCGTGAGTAACTTGACGGTCGGTTTGCCAAGGCCTTCCGAGTAGAATGTGGCTTGCGTCCATGGGTAAAACGTCGCAAGGAATTTCGTCTTCATATTTCCCGATTGATACGGGAACTTTGACTTGATGATTGACGAGTATCTTGCCATGTTCGTTGAGCCATTGCAGTTTGTAAGGCTTCGGATGTGTTAGGATCTCCAATCCTAGCTTTCAAACCATCGTTTCACTAGCAACGTTGGTGCAGCTTCCTCCGTCGATGATTAGACTACAAACTTTGTCTTTGACGAGGCATCGGGAATGGAATAGGTTCTCTCGTTGCTCGTTGTCTCCTTTGGCGGTCATAAGGCTAAGTTTCTGCATGGTGACTAACAGTTCGCCTTTTATAGCAGGTTCGTGGCCGGAAGAATCTTCTTCGGGTTTCTCTTCGTCAGATTTGATCTTGCCATTGTCCTTTAGTATTATGACCCTTCGGTTGACACACTCGCTTGCATAGTGTCCAAGACTGTGACACTTGTGGCACTTGATGTCTCGTGAATGTAACTTGTCCTTTCCTTTCGGGTCAAGTTCTTCGGGCTTCGGCTTGAGGATTGGCTTAAGTTCTTCCTGCGGGTACTCAGATCACTCTTCCTTGTGATAGCTCAGCTTCCAGGACTAGTAGTTCGGTCGGGCGTTCTTGCGCTTAAGCTGCTTTTCTTCTTTGAAGGCCAAGAACTTTCGGTCGAACTTCTCGTCCAACTTTTCGTCCATCATTTTCGCCATGTTAGTCGTGATGGCGGCGATAAGGGCTTGGTTGTTGCTTATCTCAGACATGGTACCTGCAAGGAAAAAGCACGAAAATTCTGAGTAACGATGCTCACGAAAACTTAAGAGAAATTCATCATAACTTAGTAAAATTTTCGAAAATTAAAAGTAAGGAAAAGAGTAGTTCGGAAAGATACAACCTGACGGGAAGTGCTCTGATACCACATAATGTGATCCTTGTTAGGACGAATGACCAGCTCCTAGGATGCGCTTCTCGTCTTGATGGCTGAGAGGATGGTAGCGGAAGACTTGAACAGTTTAAGGGTTAGGCATGTTCGAATATGGGTGTACGAACGGTCGGATGGATGGATACGTGGAGGAACGGACGTTCGGATGGGGGAACGGACGTTTAAATGAGTATGGAAGTTTTCGGGTTTAAGTGGATGGATGAACGAACGTTCGGATGAAGAACGGACGTTCGGAAAAGATGGAACAAAGCAGAGGCCGAACGGTCAATTCTCGGAAGAATCCGAACACGAAGTAAATCGAAGATATTACTCGTGACGGCGAGAGGATAATCCCGAACGATGACGCATGGATCGTTTGAAACTTCCGAAGAGTTGCAGAATGCTCTCGGACTTTTGGCTTAGATTTACTAAGGAATAAAATTCCTAAAGTACTAAGTTTATTTTGTTTTCTAGAGAGAGAAAGTTCTTAAAATGTTAGATGGTTACAAATGAGAAGAGAGGTGATCTTTATATAGAAAAAGGAGTTAGGTGGGAAGCACCCTCATTAAATGAAAATAACTTAATGAAAACTAATATCTTCTCAACTACTTTGGGCGGCGGAATTTATTAGTCTTCTTCGTCGGGGGTCGTTGTCATTAATGGGCTCGGGAAAATAGTCTTTGGACTTGTCTCGTTAAAAACATTTCTCGAAAAACCCAGTGGGACAAAACCGAGAGAAGGGAAAAAGAGTGCAAGACCCAAAACCTCCATTAATGACGGCTTTCGGAGGCTTGAATCACGATCAACGCGATCGGATAAGCACTCGCTAAGCTGCCCGGATCTTGTCAAATTTTCTCTTTGTCGGCATGGTTGAGCTGCTGCGTCTTGGACCGGGTCATTGACCGGATGATTCGCCTAAGGCGTCTTCGGGATCCAGTTGCTCGTCGGCTTTGGGTTCCTCAGGTTCAAGATGTTTATCTGTGTGCTCCGAGACCTCATGGTCATTGGCCATTATGACATCACCTCTCTAGAAATGTTTCTCTCACTTAGAACTCATCCCTTAGAAACAAATGAAGATCTCCTATTTATAGAGCAATGTCTCTCCCGAATTCTTCCTTGTTAATGTCGTTTTCAGGTCACGAGGTCAACCTTCGGCATGGTCCGGGTCAGCAGGATTCGCGCCGCGCACTAGTCTGTTTGTCCGTATTGTCGGTTGTTAGATAACCCATACTTTTATCGACGCTTTTGCCGGGTCTTCAGGCTTTTATCGACGTGTGTTACGCGATGACCTCATTTGTCCGTGCTTCAGGTTCGCGTGTCGTCTTTGTGTTCTGCGGCGCCTCCCATTCCTTATTAAATGTGGGGTCGTACAATGACGTCCCCTTTAGCGGGATGGGCCTTGTTCGTCTTGAGCCGCTGCATCAAGGCAATGCGTCGGGCATGGTATTTCAACCTAGGCCTCGAGCCTAGGGTCTTCCAGAGTGGGCCTCGCATTTGGGGGGTGTTAAGCCCACCTCTAACAATTAATCCCCCACAAGTCCGTCACGAGGTGATCACGAGGTGAGCGGACTTTTCGAGGCTTTGCTTGGCATGCTCTGAATGACTAAAGCTCGTTGTCGGTGTGGCTCCTTTTCAGCCTGCCACGTTTGGGATCTACGCCTGGGGAAGCGCAGGAGCGTGCCTAGGGCTAATATGAGATGTCTTTTCGGCTCCTCAATCTTTAGACAATAAATATCACCATTATCTCGCGACCAACTCATTTTTCGACAGAAAGGTAACTTCTTTCTCTCTGTTCTCTCTCTTCTCCTTTCAAATTTTCCGGCACGACTCCTCCGCATCTCTGATTGCTTCATCGTGAATTTCCATGATTTGCGAAGAACGCGTCTCTATTCTTGAGCTTTTCTTTCTCTAGATCTTTAGTTTCTCCAGTCCATCATGTCGCTATCTGTTAGTGTCGGGTCTTTTGACTCTTTTGGGTCGCAGCGATCTATCTCCTTCTCGTTCTTAGGTGACTCATGTTGAATCCCCTAAGTCTTCTTCAACTATCGCCTCGTCTGCATTGGGGGATCCCGAACAGGATCCTGTTAGCGGATTTACGAGGCGTCATTCTGAGCATCTGGCCCATGGTGTGTGACGTCGTTATCACAGAGACCCACCGAGGCTTCTGCTGCAGTGTCTGCCAGGGATCTTCCGGGGAACCACTTTATGGAGCATCAATTGGTGCGTGGTCTCCAATGGAAAGGAAAGAAATCAAAGGCTAAGGCTAAAACCGAAAAGGCTAAGGCGGTCTCGGCGAAGGAGAAAAAGCCACAGAAAATCAATAGGATTGAGCCTTCCACGTCTGACGAGAGGTCGCTTAGGAAGATTTCCCAGGGTCAACCCTCAGGTCTCGAGATAAGATCCCATGGACCATTACAACGACCCTAGAATCCTCCGTCGGGTTTCCTGTGTATCTAAGAGTCCTTCTTCATCGATGCTGGTCTCTGGTTCTTTTTGCCTCTGCTGCTCATAGCTTACTGCAAGGCTCGTGGTTTGGCTTTCACACAGCTCATTGCTCCTTCTGTCAGAAACCTAGTGGTTGCGATTTCCATGGCCTCGAAACTAAGCTGGGAGATTACGCTGGAGATGTTTGAGGAAATGACCTCGATCAAGTTGAACCCTTCCCTTCTGGGCACTTGGTGTAGCAGCTTCAAACCTGGTTGCAAGCTAGTCGCGGGTCACAATACGAGGATCGACAGATGGTGGTCAGAGTATTTTTATGTTAGAATCAACGATGTGTCGGTCCTCAACCCTCACCGAGGATATATGAAAGAGTGGAGTCGTAGCATTGGTAGTTTGTCTAGTTCGAACAATTAGCAGGTCATTGAGTACTTTTTCTGATATCTTCCTTTGTGGTATGCAGATCGTCCTCTCCCAATAAACGCAATTCCCCAGGAGTACTTGAAATTCATCGAGAAGCTCGAGGCGAGCCATTTAACCCCTTGGGAGAACGTCGTGAAAGCCATCAAGAAGAACTTTTCTGTAATAAAAATCGTAAGTGTTTCGTTTCTCCGCCTTGTTATTGAATGTGTTTGCAGACTTCACATTGATGTTCTTGTCGCCTTTCTTTGAAGCTTCTTGGAGATTACTTTCCTGCTAAGACTAGCCATTAGTCTACGACCCTGCTGCAGAAATAGGCCAGTTTCACGATGATTTCCCCGACCTCTTCCAGAAAAATACGAGGAAGACGAAGGTTCCTCAAGGAGGCGGGACCTCTTCCTAGGCTACACCTCTGAAGGAGGTTCCTATCACAGATCTTACCATCGATAATCATCTACTCGAGGCCCAGCAGCCAGTCGACGTCTCGGTGGACCTCGAGCTTAGGGATAACGTCGTTGTGGAGGAAACTTCTGACCCGGAGGACCACGAGCCTCTGGTAAAAAGGATCCGTCGCACTTCGGGGAGTCACACATCCTTGTAGCAGACCCCTGAGGTCTAAACTTCTCCAGCTCCAACTGCTACATCTACTAGTCAGAATCCCGCCAACCCTGTTGGGGGCGACACGTTGGGGGCAGAGGTTGCTACCACCGAGAATGCTCAGGATTTTTCCATTTTCGATAAAGTCTTACCGCAGGCAGGCGTCGACACTTAGCCTTCAGCTAATGGAGAGGCGGTTGGCGCCTCGAGTGGGCCCACGGTGGTCTCGTATGAGATAGAATCTGCCAATAAGTTCAGCTTCACTTCCAGGTACACAGGTCACGTACCGTTGGTCAACGACGCGATGACTTGTTGCGAGCTACATATGGCCGTCACTTCGTCGGGTGTCGACCTTCTGCTGGTGATGGGCCACGAGTTTGCGGATGATTTCCGTAAGGATTCTAAGTGTACTCAGGAGGTACGTAGCAATTCTACTTCGTTATTATTCCTCTTCTTTTTTCTTTTGTTCAATCTAAATATTTCCGTTTCGTCGTCGTCAACTTGCCTTTCACTCCACCAACCTGGTCAACAAGTATGACCGAAAGGTCAAGAAGCTTCGTAAGTCCATGGAGAGGCGTGACAAAGACTTGAAAAAGATGGAGAAGGAGACCAAAAAGGATATCTCAACCCTGAAGCTCGATGTCCTTGCGAGGGACCCGAAAATCATCGACCTGATAGCGGATGTTTCCAAGTTTGTTGAGGCAGAGCATAAGGCTGACGAGGAGGTCTCGAGTCTGAACCGCAGAGCCGAGGAGCTTGCTTCTGAGAATAACAGTCTCGCTGATCAATTGGAAGTGGAGGTTACCAAACGGACGCAGTCTCGCAAGGAAGGCATGCACGCGGAGAGGCATAGTTGGAGGTTGGTGAGGGAAGAATGCGAGGGACGGTTGGGCAAAGTCAAGTAGTACCTAGATGACCAGAAGCGCATCAAGAAGACCTATCTGTCTGCGAACAAGCTCAAAGGCATTATGGAGGTGATCAAGGACCTCGAGGAAGAGTTTGGTCTGGTCCCTCCGGCTGATTACGTCGAGGGCTTTAGGAAGAAGAAAGAGGACGTGGACGCCTGGCTCGAGGGGCAGGTCATGGCTAAGCTGGCGGACACTGGCCTAGTTTTTTCGGAATCGGTACCTTCTAGCCATTCTCAAGAAACTAGTCTGACCCTTCCTTCATCCTCTCTAGATGAGGATGCGGCTATCTCTGTTCTTCCATTAGCCGACATCGTGCGCTCTCAGCTCAATGTGCATATGCCTAGGAATGGTGCCAGAGAGTCTTAACTGCTTTCTTTTTCAAGTTTATCTAAGTGTTGTTGTAAAATTTCTCCCCTTTTCTTTTTATCGTCAAACTTTGTAGTTTCCTTTGGTCTTTCCTTTCTTTTTGTTTATGTTACTCAAGGCCTCTTCGCGCCGTCGGGTCGGGATTGGACTTTGCTAATGTAAAATATTTCATTTAACTAAGCGTTGCCGTATATCAACCTCCTTTCATTCTTTTACGCATTGAGGACTAGGCTTGTTGGTGTTGTGTACTTAGATGTTTTTAGCATGGGCTGCAAGGTGTATCCAAGCAGTCCCCCTTTTTTGCGATGTTTTGGGTCGTCGGAATTTTGGAATTAGTCTTTTTCACGCTATTCGCGAGATTTTCATACTGCGATGATGCATCGGCTTATGCATGTGGTATCGATTGGGCCACATCAACGAAGCGCGAAAAGCTTGACATCATGTTTCGAGGCGTGGGTGATCAGGCCACTGCATTCATGGGGAATGCCTTGTGCGGGACAGGCCCGACATTACTTCAGATCTATTGGATCGATGTGTATTTCGAGATGTACAGTCGTTTTTTGCCTCAAAGGCAAGTGTTTCGTTTAACACTTAGGGTTTGTGTTAATGTATATATATATATATATATATATTAATTGATAGTTGCATCTCATGAGAGAATACCTACGTACCCCGAAGGGATCAAGCCAGTCGTAGTTCGATTTTTATAAGCGGTAGATAGTGGTCGTGGTAAACATAGATGGTTTGGCACTTAGTGGTAGAATCTCTTTAAGTTCATCGAGCTCCAAGAGCGTGGTATTGCTTCGCCATTCATTTGTGTGAGCTCGAAAACGCCGGGTCGGACGACCTTTGAGATGAGGTAAGGGCCTTCTCAATTTGCACCGAGTTTGGAGATGGGTCTCTCGGCGGTGTTTCCGAAGACTTTGCATAGTACGAGGTCGCCTTCCTCGAAGTGTCATCCCTTGACCTTTTTGTCGTAGTAGTGAGCTGCTTGGTGTTGGTAGTTATGGATTCACAAGAGGGCTTGGTCGCGTAGTTCTTCCGCAAAGTCGAGCTGAACCAGTATCATTTTGTCATTAATGTCAGCGTACTGGGTGAGTAGGACGCGTCGTATGTCTGGCACGTTGACTTCTGCTGGCGACATTGCTTCCATTCAGTAGGTGAGGGAAAAGGGGGTTCATTCAGTGGCGCTTTTGGGGCTTGTGCAGTGGGACCATACGACTCCGTCCAGCTCGTCGGCCTAGATGCCTTTCTTATCTTCAAGACTCTTGTCTGTTTCCTTGCGGGTATCACAGAGTGGACTTACTTAGTCTGATCCTCCATCGGGCGCAGAATCCCTCGAATTTGGCCGAGGTAAATTGTGACCCGTTGTCGGTGACTATTTTATAAGGGAGGTCGTGGCGACAGATGAAGAATTTCCAAACGAAGTTTTGAGCATAGATGGCCTTGATTTTTTCATATGCCTCTACCTCGACCCATTTTGTGAAGTAGATGGTGACTATGAGCATGAATTTTCTTTGATTGGAGGGTGGGAGGGGGTCGACGATGTCCATGGCCCATCGCATGAAAGGGTATGGTACGGTGGATGTCATGAGTATTTTTGTCGGGTGTGTATCGTGTCTCCGTGACATAGGTATTTTTCACACTTTTGGGCAAACTCTTCGCAATCTTTCATGAGGGTTGGCCAATAGAAGTTGTGGTTCTTGACTTGTAGAGTTAGTGCTCTTCCTCCATAATGATTGCCTCGTGCCCCTTCGTGAGCCTCGCACCCCTTCGTGAGCCTCGCGCCCCTTCGTGTGCCTCGTGCATTACCCCCATTGTCTCGTCTCCGACGATGCAGTGTAGTACCGTTCCTGTGGCGCTCCATCGATACAGTCCGTCTTCGACCATTGTGTAGCGAACTGCACGCTTGTGTAGGCGGCAGGCTTCCCACTTGTCACTAGGTAATGTTCCGTCGATGATGTAGTCTTTGATCTCTGTGCGCCAATCTTAGTCGCCAAGCTGGGCGTCTGGGTCTGTTGGTGGTGGTTCCGTCTCGTTTGGTGCACAGGTGTTGTCTGATTCTTCGACGCGGATCATGTACACACTTTTGGGAAGATCAATTCTTGGTTGCTCGATGCATTTGACATGTATGGTTCTTCGGATAGTTGCGTCCGACGTGGAGGCTAGGGCGGCTAGGCCATCCGCGGAGGAACTTTCGCTTTTGGGTATTTTGGTCAGGGTGAATGACTCAAATTGTTTGGCGAGATTCTTAACAACACCAAAGGTAGGTGTCCATGCGCTCGTTCTTGGCGTAAGTCTCTGTTGTACTGGCTCGCGACGAGCTGGGACTCGCAGAAGGCGTCGAGGTTTTTTACACCGAGTTCTATAGTGAGGCGCATTCCAACGATCAGGGCTTCATACTCCGCCTTACTATTCGATGGGCAGAAGGCGAGGAAGAAAGACTGTTCGAGGATCTCGTGCGTTGTTGATTTTAGTTTGACGCCTACTCCGGATTCGTGTTGGCTAGAGGAATCGTCGGAGCATAGTGTCCAGGTACGAGTGTCAGGGTTAGTTAGCTCGGGTGGTAGCTCAATCAGAAAACCCGCCATGACTTGAGATTTGGCGCTTGTGCGAGTCTGGTATTCGATGTCGTATTCACTGAGTTCGACTGCCCATTTAGCGTCAACCAGATTGAGTGGGGTTGTGCAGAATTGTCCGCAATGGCTGATTTGTCAAGACAACTATTGAGTGTGACTGGAAGTAGGATCGCAGTTTTCTAGCTGAGGTGATTACAGCCAGTGCCAGTTTCTCGAGGGTCGGGTAGCGTACTTCAGCGCCGTCAAGGGCCTTACTGATGTAGAAGATTGGTTTTTGCTTACCTCGGTCTTCTAGAACCAAGACACCGCTGACTGCGACCATGGAGATGGTAATGTACAAGTAGAGGGTTTCTTGGTCGATAGGCTTTGCTAAGATTGGTGCGGCCGTGAGGTAGATCTTAAGCTGTGTGAAAGCTTCTTCACAATTTTCATACCACTCGAAGCGCTTGTTTCCGTGCAGGAGTTAGTAGAAGGGCAAGCATTTTTTAGTTGATCGCGAGATGAAGCGGTTTAGTGCAGCAATGCGACCCGTCAGGCATTGTACTTCTCTGGTGTTTCGAGGTGACGCCAGTTTGGTGATCGCTGTGATTTGCTTAGGGTTGGCCTCGATTCCTCTCTGCGTGACCATGTATCTCAGGAATTCTCCCGAGGTGACAGCGAAGGTGCACTTAACGGGGTTCAGCTTTATGTTGTACTGATTGAGTGTGGCGAAGCATGTTCGCAAATGGTCGACGTGGTCTTTCGCGACGAGCGACTTGACGAGCATGTCGTCAACGTAAACTTCCATTGTGCTGCCTACTTGATCTGCGAATATGCGGTTGACGAGGCGTAGGTACGTTGCTCCAGCATTCTTTAGCTTGAAGGGCATGACTTTGTAGCAGTAAGTTTCTCGATCGATGATGAAGGATGTCTTTTCTCGATTGTCGGGATGCATCATTATCTGGTTGTAACCCGAGAAGGCGTCCATGAAGGACAGGAGCTCGTTGCCAGTCGTTGCTTCGACGATCCTGTCGATGTGTGGGAGTGGGAAGCTGTCTTTTGGGCACGCTTTGTTCAGGGTGGTGAAGTCGACACATACTCTCCAATTGCCGTTTTTCTTTTTGGCGATCACGGGGTTGGCACACCAATCTGGATACTTGACCTCGTCAATCGAACCTACTTGTACGAGGCGATCAACTTCTTCGTTTACTGCGTGGGCTCGCTCTGGGCCAAGTTTTCGCCGCTTTTGCTTGACGGGTATGAAGGTTGGGTTGACATTGAGCTCGCGACAAGCGATACTTGGGTCGATTCCGGACATGTCGCTAGTTGACCATGCGAAGGTAGACGATTTTTGCTTGAGGAATTCGACGAGTTTGTCGTGTACTGATGCCTCAAGGTTTGCACTGATGCCGATGAAACATGCGACGTCGCTGCTATCGATGTTTACTTGAAGTATTTATCTAGTTTCGGTCCTTCCTCCCGTGAGGTTTCAGAGATTTGTTCGGTGGGGCCGGATTCCTTGGAGGATTTGGGCGCGCTGACAGAGGTCGAGATAACGTAGGAGCGGCAGAGTTTGAGTTCTGCTATGAAACACATTATGGCGATTGCCCGGTCGCCTCTGATGGTTCGTGTTCCTGTAGAGCTCGAAAACTTGAGGCATTGGTGGTAAGTAGACGGGATTGCTTCCATTACGTGAATCCAAGGCGTCCCCATGATGGTGTTGTATATCGTTAGCGCATCGATGATTATGAATTTTATGAGCTTGGTCACTTCCCTGAGGTGGACTATGAATTTTATTGTTCCTTCGGACATGGTTGTGTCGCCGTTGAAGGCGGTGAGCAGCTTTCTTGAGGGCTTGATTATGTAATCTTTCAATTCCATCTTTTGCAGCGTGTCTTTGAAGATTAAATCGATAGGGCTCCATGTGTCGATCATCACCTTGGTCGCCTCGAAATATGCAATGAGGAGCTCGATGACAAGAACGTCGTTGTGTGGACGATGAACCATCTCCGCATCGTGCTCGGTGAACGTGACTTCTTTATCGATGAAACCGGATGGGTCTTTGATTCCAATCCACTTGATTGCAGCCACCGTTTTTTGCTGGTGCTTCTTGATCGATCGCATTGAGTCGTTGCAATCGAGGAGTCCTCCCATTATCATGTTGATGCGTTTTCGCGGTGCGGGGTGGGGGTGGGCGTCGGTTGGATACTCCTCGACCATATCTCTTTTTGGGGACGTCATCAATAGCTTGTCTGCGGGCAGGGTTCTGATTTGTGTTGTCTTTATTCTGGTGTTGTGGGTGCTGCCCTTGTTCTTTCTTATTCGTGTGATGCCATGTATTTTTTTTCTTATTCTCGTCGCGGGGCGGGATGAAGATTTCACTTTCGCTGTATTTCTTGAGCAGCAGCTCCTTAAGGTGTCGACATTTTTTGGAGGAGTGACCATTGCGTTTGTGGTAGGCGCAGTACTTGCTGAGGTCGATGTCTGCCGTTCGGGGTTGCTTTTGCCAGTTTGACTGTTGATTTTGGTTGTTCCCGGCGTAGTTAATGGCCGCTTTTTTGTTTTTGACTTCTTTGGCATACTCCGCATTGTAATGTTGGTATGGCTCGACGTACTCGTCGCTTTGATCATCTCGATGTGGTTCTGCTTTAGCTTTATCTTTGGGACAGGTGTTGGCATATTTCTTGGCTAACGCCAGTTTTCTTCTTCCACCTCGATAAAGAGTGTGGCTTTTTGGAGTGCATCTTCCAACGTTTATGGCCTGTTGATCTTCAAATCGACGTGTGTCAGACAATGACTTCATTTGTTTGTGCTTCTAGTTCGTGTGTCGTCTCTGTGTTTTGTGGCGCCTTCCATTCGTCATTAAATGTGGAGTCGTACAATGACGTCGCCTTCAGCGGAATGGACCTCGTTCGTCTTGGACCGCTGCGTCGAGCCGACGCGCCAGACCTGGTATTTCGATCTGGACCTCGAACCCAAAATCTTTCAGAGTAGGCCTAGCATTTTGGGAGTGCTAAACCTACCTCTAACATATAAGTTCAAATATAGTTACATACATAGGATAAGCTTTGGATCGGAGAAACTTCAAAAATAGTCACTTTAAAATATCTCAACATTTTTTCTAGTCCGAATATGCTAAGGTGGGATGATGCATCAGAGAATCCAAGCATGCAGAGAAAACCATTAGTTTTAATTCCACTAACATATTTTTCTATCAAATTATGTGGTTCCCATTTAAACTTTTAGTCCATGCTCTCCAACTTGTCTAGTTAAATTTAACCAAAAGATTACTATTTAACCAACTAAAGTTGTCCAATGAAGTACTAAAAACTGAATTATAAAATATTTAATTATTATATTATTTCACTGTTTCTTTGGATATTTATTATTAAGATCTTCTTGAACAAAAGAAGAATTTCAACAATTTTCTTTTATTACAGTTACAAGTTGTAGTTTTGGTGCAGACAATCTAACTCATCATTGTCATTATCATATTTTATTTTCTACTTTAAATGACTGTATCTTGATACCGTGTGGGGGCAGGTACATAAAACAAAACAAACAAGACAACAACTTTTAAACGTCTTTATAAATGGTGTACTAAAAAGTTACATTCCCATCAACTTGTTCTCATAACATTTTAATGTTTTTTTTTTTTTTGTTAAACATAACCTTTTAATGTTATTGTTGTTTTTTCTTTGTTAAAATTTTAATATTATTGTTTTTGCACAAAAAAAATGTTATTGTTTACGTTATATTTATTTTTCTTAAAGGACCTTGTACTTTTAATGAATGAAGCTTTGTATAAGAATTCTCTTTTACCAATTATCGATAACTTATATAAAAAAAAGAATGTTTTCATATTCGGACCGACTCGGACGGTTCGGCCAGTTGATTTGAGATCCGATCACTAATGCGGTCCGAATTTTACGTTTAAATATGTTCGATAGAAACTCGTAAAAACTCTCCAAATATTTGTGATCCGGTTTTGAACAGTGATTCGTCCACTTGAGTATTGAATAAAAAATTAATTTTATTTTTTTTATTAATCTCATTTTAAAAAATTACATCAACGGATATTTAAAAAAAAAATTGTTCCAAAATAATGGATGTTTTCAATTTTTTCCTGCAAAATTTTCAAATTAAAAATGGTAGATTTCAACGGATAGTTGTTGAAATAAATAAATTCAGTGAATTACTATTTGTCTAATCTCTGTTTTACAGAAAACAAAAAAAAATTATTATTAAATATTCCATTTTTTAATATATGCGAAAACACCAAAAAGCCTATTATTCAAAAACAATAAGAGTACATAATATTTAGGTGTTAAAGAAAGTAAACAAATAATGTGTTTAGGAATAAAAATGAAAATATATAATTGAAATTTTCAAAATAAGAATTTAGTATTTCTCTGTTCCGTTATGTAAGTATTTTGAGATAAAAAAGAAATTTAAGAAGCATGTCTTTTTATATTAAAAATATTATTTATATATAAACAAACATAATTCAGCCAATAAGAAAAAAATTTCAGTTATAGTTGGATTTAATAAATCAAAGATTTACGTAGTATTTCAAAAAGACTTATAAAATGGAACAAAAATAAAAGTCTAAAAAGACTTATAAAGTAGAACAGAGGGAGTAGATTATTTTGCTTATCTACTCTACTAAATTAGAGTCATTTTAAAAAATCTACATTCGAAAGTTTACTTGGACCAATTCATGAGTAACTTAACAAATTAAAATAATTATCTAAAAGGACTATTTATCTGCATGAGCTTCATAAACATTATTCTTTATAACCAAAATTCAAATCTTATTTGAGCTGCTTTACATTTATATTTATAAATTATTCTCCAATATTTAAATAATAACTATATATAAAAATAATTGAAAAAATGTTATACGATTAAATGTGTGTATGATTAAAAATAAATACGCGCACAACGCAGATTCAACTCTAATTTTTCTTATTTTCTAAGCTATTGTAAAAAATATTCAGGTTATCACTTTACTTTATCATTTTAATATTATTGTTAGAAACTAAAATTTTAAATTATATATATATAGATATCAATTTTTACATTTGTAAAACTTTTATATAATATTAATTATAAAATTTAGTAATATATTGATCCACGGATGATCCGCCGGAGACTAGGTAACTCGAAGGCAATCTGATTTACTGTCCGGGTCGGATTTAAAAACATTGAGTAAAAGCAAAATATAGAAATTTTAAGATAGAATATAGTGGAGGATATAATACTAACATGACTTTGTATTTAGTTATATAAATATTACTTTATAGTTTTTTTTTCTTTTTCGCCCTTTATAGTTTAGATTTATCATTTATGATATTCTAATATGTTTTGGTTATAAATTTATATTAATTAGGATATATCTTCTTTATAGGCGAATAATAATTACAAAGTCTTAGCATCTATATTTATAATTTCAAAAAATCCGAGTGAATGCGACAGCTTGCTGGTGTATATGACGTTTAAATCACCTTGAAGTAACAAAATTCATCTTGACAAAAAATCTCTTCAAGACTCTTTATCCCTTTAACTTTCTGTGGGGTACCTTCTTTATATCTCATCGGTATACGCGATTGATCGATCGCAAGGTAAGTGTCGAAGCGGTTTTAATTTTTTCGGTTTATTTCACTAGAGGAAAACACATTTTAATACATTATATCCGCTTTTTTGGATCAAGCACAAGCTTTAAGCAACTTTACTCTTCTTCTTCCTCCTCTCTCTCTCTCTCTTTCTCTCTTGCAAATATTCTCCCAATCTCTCTATCTCTCTAGTTTTTAATCCATTTTGTGATTTTGGTGTATATTCAAATCAATTTCCCTCGGGTAGAATCAATTACAGAACATAATCTCATCAATAAAAATGCCCAACAAATAGAGAAATGTTATCGAACCGTTTTCAAAATCCCTTCTTCTAACTATCAATTTTAGACACACGGTACTATGTCTACACCACCTAGAGATTCCAATCCTACTTAAGTAATCAAGAAATCACGTGAACCATACTCTCTCCATTGTTTTTGCACATGTTTCCACATAAGATGTAGAACAAAAAATGTCAGGAGGATCAAAAAGGGTAAAGGCAAAGGTATGGTTCTAGACTTAAAGTGAGTACGATCATTCAGGATTACCAAAAAAATTGGTAGAACTATGATTTTAATCTTAAAGAGCTGAAATATTGCGTTTTATCGGTTTTTATTACGATTATTACTTAGAAATTGTGGTTTTATTATGTTTAGTTGTCGTTTTTGGAGTATTCTTTTATTCTTTCCAAGTTTCTTAGACGTTTGGATACGTTTGAGGAAAAGAAAAGGTTTCTACATTACTTTGGAGATTTATGATGAGATTTGAAGAAAGAATTAACTTAGGAGAAGATGATCGATCGATCTAAATGTGATTGGTTGATCAGTCAATTTTTATTTCCCTTAGAATACTATGTGTCAAACGCTTTTCCAGACTGATTTACAACATTGAATTCGTTCCTGCTTATGCTACTTTGAGTTCATCTTTGCACTAGCAAATAGTTATCAGGTGGACCTGATCAAGTTTCTAACATTTGAATTTAATCATATTAAATGGTTTTAGTCTTAGTTTGTAGTTGATTCATTTTCTATGTGTGTGAACATTGGTCTCCATGGATCGATCCTGTTTATATTACTGCGATTTCATCAGTACACTTGCAGGTAGTTATCAGGTTGACCTTATCAAGTTTCTAAGGGCATCTCCAACTATACCCTATTTTTCCTCCAAACTCCATTTTGGAGTAAAATCCGCTTCAATCTCACTCTATTTTTCAATCCAAAAAGAAGTAGTGAGTGAGATTACTCCATATATGGAGTAACTCCTTTTTAACTCCATTTTGGAATCAAATTTTTTTATTTATAAAAAGCCCCTTCAAATGTTGCATTTTCTAATCTATACTTTTTTTACTGAATTTTTTTTTATAATTACGGTTGTTATATGTCATTTATTTGACATAGATTGTATTAATATGGCTTCGTTTTTACTGTGGTTTTGTATGTCATTTATTTGTAACTAGATAAGATCTTGTGTGATACATGGAAAATTAAAATAAAAATATCGTTAAAAACTTAGGTTATAAAGTTGAAATTCATGTAACTATAACCCGTAAATTTAAAATGTAAATTAAAATCATTATTAGTTATTAAAAAATTATGAACTACAACCAATATCATCCAAATTAATATAAAATTTTTAGTATCACGTGTTAATTAAATATTATAATTTTATCATGATTGTATATATAATAATTATATATATTAAACGTTTTAATAGAAATAAAATATTTAATATTCAACTTTTAATGTTTGATGAAAATAGAAAAAATTAATTAATTATGTGAAATTGAAAATTTGCTTACACGAAATTGGAAATTTTAAATACTTGACATATGTCAATAATCTGATCGATAGTGACATGTGTCGAAATCTCGTAATTTATAATTTGACGACGTGTCAAGCTTGTGTCGAACGCGTTTCGCTTTATATAATAAGATATGACTAAAATTGTATTATTTTATTTATAGAAGGTTCAATGCTGTTATTTTATTTATGAAAATTATTTATAAATAATTAAATACTAATTTTTTTAAAAAAATATTACAAAATAGAATAAACTTAAAGATACATACCAAAAGTTGAAATTAAGGATAAATAACGTAAAATAAACTTAACACAATAAATACTAAATACTAGTGGTTTACTAATGCGGGAAATCACTTTCCGGGCCATAAAGGCTTCCTGATCCATAAAGGTAGTCAAAATATTGTCCAAACAAAGTAGATGGAGGATGACATAATGACTAAGTGTATAATTTTATATAATATGATAATCGAGGATGAACGTGATCTCGAAGCACCAATTGAAGTTGGAAGAGAAGCTCCGCTCCTGGATGTCCAAATTGTGGATAACGACAATGTCCGGTTCCAAAAGTTTCTTGGTCGATTCAAAGAATAAACTCATCTTTCTCTTTAAAATGCATTGATTGATTATTTGTGAAAAAATACGCTAATGATAGTTAAATAAAAAATTACTATGTTCTTATTTTTATAATCTAGTGTAACTTTTTCCATTTAATAAATGTTTAATTTAAATAATTTCATTATTTATGGAAGTTCTCTAAAATAAAAATAAATTTGGACCAATTTGTAAAAAATTATAATTAAAAGGTATTGATAGCAAAATAAAAATAAAATATTCAAATAGATTTTATTTTTATTTTAAATGTACACTTAGTCATTATAAAATCTATTTGAATATTTTATTTTTAGAGCAAAAATAAAATAATACTTTAGAGTAAATCATAACTTTATTTTAAATGTACTGCTTTTTCAAATAAAAAATAGAGATATATATTGAAGATTTTTTTTTGGTCGGATACTAGATGTCTAATATCTGAAAATCAATCATATTAAGGGGTTGATTGTTTGAGACTTTTACCTCAGATTTTTATTGTTAAAATATAGTTATATTTTTTGCTCTAACTTTAAAAATAGTGATTTTAAAAAAATTCACAATTAGTTGGCTATAAAAAAAAATCACGTATCAACAAAGAATATAAGAGATTTTGACGGTAAGAAATTCCAGGAAAATATTTAGGATTTTCAAAATATTAAAATCTTAAAAATATGATTAGATCAAACATCACTTTAAAAATTGTACATAAAAGTAAAAGTTCTTACAGCCTCAAACAATCACCCCCTAAATATTTCAATCCAAAATCAAAGTCATTAAAAGAAATAATCAAAAGAGTGATGTTGACAGAAGGGAAAACTATGACCACGATTATAAACCTCTATTTTTTTAAGCATGTTCTTTATTCAAGTCTAGTTAACCCGTTAATCGATTAAAAAGTCGGTAGGAAGATGGGAGATTAAATTCTGACTTCGAATGTAACTAAATTGGTAGAATATGTTATCGAGATATTTATCAGTGAGTCAGTGACTGGTTTCATATCTATAAAGTTTTTTTGGTTTTATTCATCTCTATAAAGTTATGAGTCAAATACTACAAGCTTCCGGATTAAACGAATTATTATAATCATCCGTATCTATTTATGTGGCGGAATTTTGTAAAATATTTTAAAACATTTGAAATCTATACTCAATTTTATAGTACTTTGAAAATTAGTTTTTTTGCATTGAAAAACTACTATAATATCCTTATTTATTTAATTAGATATTATTTAAAAATTAATATTAGAATAATATAGATTAAATTTGTGAACTTTAAGTAAACAATTTAAAAAAACGCTCTCTTCTCTCTCTTCGAAACGGTGTGTTTCGACTTCTGATTTTTGACGGTTCCTCTGCTTTTCCGGTTATCTTCTCCGGTCACTCTCGCCGTGTTGACGGTTGAGCGCAGTTATACTCATCGTGGGGGTCGGTTTCGCTTCTCCAGTACCCACGATTGCAGAGTTCTTGGCCACGATGGCCCGTGATTTTCGCGACAAAGAGATCCACTCACTTTTCTCTCTTTATAATCCAGAAGATTACCACCGGTCTCCTCGGTTCTTTCGTCTTCTTGGGTTTGCTTGGCTTCTGATTTCTCTCTTCATCCTTCACATCCCGATGGCAAACGAGTACCGGCGTCAAATTGATGAGTTGGACTTAGGCATAGACGATGAGCCCGTCGTGCTTCCGCCAGAGGCTGTGATGCAAGCGGCGGGCGAAAATCGTTTTGTGGTGATTGGCCACCCTCTGATGCCGCGGCGGCAGAATATCCGTACCATTATTGCCCATCTTCCGAGACTCTGGGGCTTAGGCGGCATAGTTTATGGTCGGATCCTCGACGGCCGGCAGTTTCAGTTTATTTTCCCGTCTGAAGAGTCCATGAATGCGGTTCTCCGGCGTGGACCTTGGTCATTCGCCGACCGCATGCTGATCATGGAACGGTGGTATCCACTTCTCAACCCCTTCGAACTCAATTTCATACCTTTTTGGGTGCAGGTCCGAGGAATCCCACTGCAATTCCTCAACCGTGAAGTCATCTCTTTGGTTGGTCGAGCCATAGGGCAGTTGTTTCAGATTGACTATGACCCGATTGTAGCAGTGCGTGTTGAATTTTTGAGAGTCTTAATCGACTGGGACGTGAGACAACCTTTGAGATTTCGCCGCCACTTCCAGTTTCTCCCTGGGATCAATACTCTGTTGTATTTGTCTTATGAACGGCTCCGGGGGGTCTGTGTTGTCTGCGGCATGCTTACGCACGATTCCGGCGCGTGTCTATTGCCCAATGGTGCTCCTCCGCCCGATGACGAAGACGGCGATGATGCTGATCAACACAATCCGAATGGTTTCGGAGGAGCTCACCTTCTCCGTGTTAATGTTCCTCCAGGGTTCGGGCCGAGAGCTGCTGCCCCAAGGCAGAATGGGTTTCTATTCAACATGCCACAGATCCGAGCTCCTCAATTAGACGTGCTGCCTTTGTCTTTCAGGCCTCCGAGTCCGCCGCGGGTTGAACTGCCGTTGGTGCTGCTCTCACAGCCGCCGAGTCCTCGTAGTACAGAGCACACTCTAAGTGATCATGTGGATATGGAGATGGATGATTTTGAATCCCGCAAAAGGAAGCACGAAGATGATGCTACAACTTCGGGTCAGAGGAGGCAGCAGGTGTTTGAAGCGGGTGAAGCTAGTGGAACTGCTGGTAAAGATGATGATGATGGCGTGGTGGGGCCTACTCCACCGGAGGAGCCCTGAGTACGGTTGTTTGGAACTGTCAAGGCTTGAGCATAGCTTTGACGGTTCGACGCCTAAAGGAGATGATTCGCACCCATCTCCCGGACATTCTATGCCTCTTCGAGACAAAGCAACATGATAATTGTATTCGTGACCTTACTTCCGAGCTTGGCTATGATCGATATTTCACTGTGGCACCGATAGGTTTAAGTGGCGGAATTGCTTTGTTTTGGAAGACTTCTGCTTGTGTTTCAATTTCCTTTTCTTCACCAAATTTGCTTCATTGTAATGTTGAATTAAATGGAACTTCCTTTGCCTGCTCTTTTGTGTATGGGTTTCCTCAAATTAGCTTAAGACATCATCTTTGGGAGCGACTAGAAAGAAATTCAACGGGTTTAAACGGGCCATGGATTCTTGTCGGGGACTTTAACGAAATCATGAGCAATGAAGAAAAACAAGGAGGACCGCGAAGACCCGAATGTAGTTTTACAGATTTTAGACGCATGATAGCGGTTTGCGACCTCCGCCATCTCCGTAGTGTGGGTGATCACTTTACATGGACGGGTAAGCGTCATAATCATGATGTACGCTGCTGCCTCGACAAAGCTTTTGCTAACTCCGAATGGTTACAACAATTTCCTTCGGCCATACTGGAATTCTTGGCTTTTGAAGGCTCAGACCATCGTCCTTTGCTTATTCAGGTGGCTCCCGCCCCAAGCAGTCGCAAGAGTCTCTTCCGCTATGATGACAGCTTAATCAAACTACCAAATTTCAAGTCTACGGTAGTTCAGAACTGGTCAAGGGAAACTATCCAAAGTCGGAATCTCAAATACAAACTCTCCAGCCTCCGTTGAGTCATTTCCCATTTTAAGCGTGAGCACAAACCTAACGCTGCTGCTCGAATATCGGACCTCAAAAAAAAGCTTGATCGGGCGTATTCCAATAGGCGAACTTCCACCCTTGACAGACAAATCTGTCAAAAAAAACTGTGTCAAGCCTACAAAGATGAGGAACACTACTGGAAAATTAAAAGTCGGAATAAATGGCTCCAGCTCGGTGATCGAAATACCAAATACTTTCATCTGCAAACCAAAGGCCGACGGGCGAAAAATAGGATCCTGGCTACTGAGGAGGATGACGGGGTCATATATAGAGGCGATGATGACATTGGTCAAGTCGCTGCCTCTTATTTTACATCCCTGTTCGCGAAGGGACCCGCTGCCTCCTCGGTATTGCATCAGGTTTTTGTAGGTTTTACTACTCGAGTTACAGGGGCTGTGAACGACCAACTCACCGCTTCAGTCACAGAGGAGGAAATCAAAGAGGCGGTGTTTAGCATTGGCGCAACTAAGGCACCGGGGCCGGACGGTTTCTCAGTTGCTTTTTACCAACAATTTTGGACTGATCTGAAGGAGGACATTGTTCATGAGGTCCTCGAGTTCTTCCGTACAAATGTCATGCCTAGTCAACGTAACCATACTAACATTTGTTTAATTCCTAAAAAGGATCGACCGTTGAAAATGGCTGATTTTCGGCCAATCGCGCTCTGCAACGTCAGCTACAAAATAGTCTCTAAGATTCTGGTTAACCGCCTTAAGGTACATCTTGCGTTTTTGATCTCAGAGAACCAGGTTGCCTTCATCCATGGAAGAAACATTATGGATAATGTGATTATTGCTCATGAGGTTCTTCATTCCTTGAAATCAAGAAGACGCTGGGCTAAATCGTACATGGCTATAAAAACCGATATTACAAAAGCGTATGATAGATTGGAATGAGTTTTCTTGCGCCAGACTATGGAGGCTATTGGGTTCTCGTTGCAGTGGATCCAATGGGTTATGGCTTGCGAAACTTCGGTATCTTTTTCAGTCCTTATCAACGGATCCCCCCATGGTAATATTTTACCAACTCGTGGAATCCGCCAAGGAGACCCGCTTTCTCCCTACCTTTTCATTGTTTGCGCAGAAGTGCTTACACACATGTTAGCCAGGAATGCGTCTAAGAACAAATTAAAAGGCATCAAGCTTAGTTCTACTGGGCCCACAATTCACAACTTGATGTTTGCTGATGATGTGCTTTTCTTCTGTCATGCACATCCCAAATCATGTAAAACCATTATGGGAACGCTCCGTCTCTATGAGCAGGCGTCTGGTCAATCAGTCAATCTCAATAAATCTGCGATAACTTTTGGATCCAAAGTTCCCGCCAGGAATAAGACAAGGCTGCATCACATTCTCAATATCCACAATGATGGCGGCAATGGCAAATATCTTGGTCTACCGGAACAAGTTGGACGCAAGAAGAAAGATATTTTCAAATATATTGTGGAGAAGGTGCAACACCGGACAAGTAAGTGGACTTCTAAATTCTTGTCAGAGGCTGGGAAAGAGATCCTAGTTAAAACGGTGGCTCTGGCTATGCCGGTATATACAATGAACTGTTTCAAATTGCCCAAAGGAATTTATGATGAGATCGAAAAAACCTTGGCTCGGTTCTGGTGGAGTAAGAAAGATGATCAGCAGGGAATGCATTGGTTCTCATGGGAACGTCTAGGTCGCCATAAAAATCAAGGCGGTTTGAGTTTTCGCAATCTGGAGAGTTTTAATCTAGCCATGTTAGGTAAACAAATTTGGAGATTTCTTCATAATCTGACTAGTCTTGTTTCCAGAGTTCTTAAGGCACGTTATTACCCTCATACCACCATTCTGGATGCTCCTATTGGTACTAAGCCATCTTTTGTGTGGCGATCCCTCACAGAGGGACGTGATCTTCTCAAGAAGGGCATGCAAGTTCTCATTGGCACCGGGAACTCCACTTCTGTTTGGACGGATAACTGGCTCCCTACAGTTCCGCCTAGACCACCTAGGCGTAAAACGGACTCTGCAATCGTGGTCACCAAGGTGTCGGAATTATTCAAACCATGTCAAAGGTGTTGGGATATTGGAAAATTATATGCTACAGTTGACCCCAGGGATGTACCTTTAATTACCACCATCCGCCTAAGTTCTAACTCGGACATAGATCTAGATGGCTGGTCATACACAGCTGATGGCATCTACACCGTTAAATCCGCATACAAACTCGCTGCCCAACAGATGACAGGGTCGGGTTTACCTATCCCAGGGAATGTGGATTTGAAACGGAAAATTTGGGCTAGTTCCTTGCCTCCCAAACTTAAACATTTCCTTTGGCGTACACTCTCGGAAGCCCTCCCGGTGGGTTCAACTCTTCGGCTGCGACACATGTCTCGTGATACAATTTGTAAGAGATGTTGGCAGCAGGAAGAGACCTACGAGCATCTGTTCTTCTCATGTAGCTATACCCAGGCCTTATGGCGCGGTGTTCAGACCCTCAACTCTTTAATTCCAAACACCCTGATTGGTTTTGAAGACAAACTTAGTGCACTAATTACTGATCTCCATAACGCTCAGCTATCGAACTTTGCAAGACAGTTACCTATCTGGCTGTTATGGCGGATTTGGAAGAGTCGTAACCTTCTGGTATATCAACGACAAGGGAGCACTTGGGAACATGACTTAAGGCTCGTTGTACAAGATACGGCTGAACTCCTGGATCTACCATACACAAGGTCAACACCGCTAGTTCAGGGGAGACGGAAACCACGTTGGTGTATACCGCATCCAGGGTTTGTTAAATGCAATTATGATGTTGGATTAACACACCAAGTCCGAGGCACCGCCGGATGGGTGGTCCGGGATGAGCACGGGGTTTATTTAGGAGCAGGACACGCGCAAGGGTTGGCATGTTCCAGTGTTCTTGAGGCGAAATTACAGGCTCTGCTTATTTCCCTCCAACACCTCTGGGCCAAAGGTTTTCGCCATGTCATTTTCGAAGGAGATAACTTACAAGTCTTTCAACTTTTAACGGGGCAGAAGCGCTGTTTTCACTATCATAATCTCATTCAGGATATCATAGCCTGGAGAGCAAAATTGGATGCTGCTCAGATATCTTGGATTCCTAGAGAAGCGAATAAAGTGGCGGATTGTTTGGCCAAACTTCCATTTGATGCGCATAGTACTTTTGATTTCTTTCCTTTGATTCCGAAATGTATAACTAAACTCCTTTGGGAAGATCTTGGCTAATAAAATAAGCGTACTTGGCGACAAAAAAAAAACAATTTAAAAGTATAAAAATATATTAATTAATTAATAACAATTTAAAACCGACGAAAATATTTAATATCTTTATTGTGAACAAAGTATTTAAAAATTATATAATATTAATTAATAAATAAAATAAAAGTTTCTATTTTAATATTTTTTGTAGATTTAAAAGTTTTTATTTATTTATTTTTTTAGATATATTTTATTTTTTGTCGATTTATTAAAAAGTCATTTTTTAAACCTCCGACTTATATTTCACGTATGTTGACTTATTTTTTTATGTATCGACTTATTTTAAAACCTTAGATTTATGTTTTACTTGGTTAATTTATAACATAGTCGATTTTATTAAGCTATTGACTTATTAACTTTTTTGCTCATCGATTTATAAGTTTTTCTGTCGACTTGTTTGTTTTTGGTAGACCTATTTTTTAAGTTGACTTATTAATAAGGCTAATTTTTTGAAATATTGACTTGTTATTCTTTTCCTTTGAATTATTCTTTTCCGTCGACTTATTTTAAAACAGTCGATTTATATTTATGTTGATTGAATTTTTTTTTAGTCGACCTTTTATATTGTTGACTTTTTCTCATCGATTTATTTTTTTTCCTTATTGATTTTTGTATTCTTAGTATACGTATTTTATTTGTTGTTGACTTATTAACAAGGTCGATTTTTGATCTATCGATTTATATTTATTTTCTGTCGACTTATTTTATTTCTCATTGACTTATAGTTTGTTGACTGATTCTTTTTACATAGTCGACTTTTTTGAACTACTCATTTATTTATAATATTTAAATATTTTAATTTAAAGTAATTAAAATAAGATTACATAATTTATACTTGTTTACAATTTCTATAAAAACAAAAAATATTTTTTATTATAAGTTTAAACTCAAACTTTTTTATACGTTTCTTATTTATTTATATTTTTTATATTTTTATTATTTGTTTAATTTATATATGTTTATTATATGTTAAAACTCAAATTTCAAAAATATTGACTAAATTAAATGAAAATCTTGATTAAATCATAAATACGTAAAAATAGATTTATTGAAAATTTATACTATATTCTAAAACTATTATACTGAAATCATGTTCGATCATTTAATTTGATTATACTGAAATCATTATTTATTTAATTATTTTGTCTAATATATAAAATCCAAAAATATTAAAAAGGGTTTTTAGTTTTATTTCACTATTTTTAGTTAATGACTAAACTGTTATTTTTTAAAAAATAAGGTATTTTTCAAATTAGAAAAAAAATTGGTGTAGTTTTCAAATTGTTAATAAATTATGACATTTATAATTAAATTTCCCAATTTATGTGTGGTTAATGTTGAGATAGCAAATCTGACATTAGAAACAAATGACAACATAAAATAAAAAAGTACATACGATTTCTGGTAGATATATACCTTTGATTAATGCGAATTTACCCAATGTTAGTGGGAATCACTTTTATTCATTCATGTAAACATTGGAAAAAAAATTCATGTAAACATTTTTAATAGAATTCATTATTATTAATTTAAAAATTCTGAGATTTATAATAAATTTATTGTTCTTAGTTTTAAAAGATTTAAATCCACTCAAAAAATTTATTACTTTTCAGAAAGTTTAATTTTTACTGTTTTCATAGTACTATAAACATCTAATATTACTTTATTGCTTAAATTTATATCCATAATATTTTAACTCGCAACTCAATTTTGAAAATACTAAAAATAGATTTTTGGATGTTAAGTTGGTATAATATTCAGTTTTGAATTTTTAATATACATAATCATCTATAAATTTGGCAGACCTCTACAATTTATTAGCAATTGTTCAATTCATAAAAAAAATAAACAATTTAATCTAAATTTAATTCCCATTAACCTCCTTATAATTATTGAAATCAAGAATTTTACTAAGTAAAGTACATTCTTTATCAAAAAAATTAAGGAAATATCAAAGATGATATATATCTATATGTGCATATTCTAGATGAAAACGACACATGGGATCCGATCGATCCACTTGACTAGAGAGATTATGGACTGTATATTTGATATTTTCCATAGTAAAAAAATAATTGATTAGATATTTGTTGGACTCAATATTCCACAATCATTGTAGCATGAGAAAAATATACGTTGGTGATGACGTGAACACTGACCTCCTTGTCGTGTAGTTAACTGACAACAGTAAACTGTCTGGTTATACTTTCGGGATAAACCAAAGTTACATTTCCTCATTTGTCCAACAAAAAATCAAGAGTTTCTTTTTTTTTTTTTTTTAAGCAAGAGTAATTAACTAACTACTCAAACATGCTAAGAGCATTTCAATCCTGAGTATCTTAACCCAAAAATCCTTAACTATTCACGGGGAGAGAAATCCTTAAATACCTTAGTTAAGGATTGATCCTTAACTATTCACGGACCCGTGGCGGTCCGTGATTGGCCGAAAATTTTGTTTTGTTTTTTTTTTTTAATAATAAAATGGTGGGACCCATAAATAGTTAAGGATTTTTTGAGAGGTTCATGGATGGAGATGCCCTAAGCTCATTTTTTATTTGTAAGTAAGTGCAGAAAACATTGAGTTTTGTCGACTCATGCAATATGCAATTTGAATATCCTTTTAAACATATGCTAGTTACACACACAACTCGCATTAGAGTTTGATCGATCACAAAAATAGCAAGAGTAATTTATTAGCATGCAAGGACGTATTTGTAATAATTTACTCACCTAATAATTTGTAATCTCAATAATTTACAGAGAAAAATTGGAAAAGTACCCTATTTGGTTTTTAATTTTGAAAAATACACTTACTTTTCATTTTTTTTAACTACACTTTGATAAATATTAATTTACTAAAATACCATCACTAAAATTCAATTATAACTTATTTAATATTTTATAAACAATTAAAATCAATTTTTAAAATTCACTTCTTCTCACTAATTAGAGCCACAATAAACATTTCTATTGCAAACGGTATTTCTCGATTTCTCGTCAATCACAAATGATTCTTTTTGAATTCTTTAAATTTTAGATTGATATAAAAGTTGACACAAAAACGAACTGGATGCCTAAGTTGTGGTTAAAAGCTTATGCAAAGAATTCAAAATGGGAAATATTTAGGAAAACCGGAAAGCTTGTGCCTACTAACCACAACTACTATGCCTCTCTTAAATTAAGCTGCTTTAATGTCTTATGTAATTTTTCGATAATCCAATATAAATCCCGTGATATAAGATATGATCCCGAAGAATAAAGTAGATACTACTAACTCGTAGTCACGATTAAAACAACAAGTATACACATAAAATTTCTTAATTATAGTCCGTTAGTTATTTTGTGATGTTTTGTTTTAATTTTCTCTTTATAATCTACAACCTTAGGTTTATGAAATCATCAATAACGTGAATGATCAAAACTGTAACACATCTTTATCTAAAAAAATTATTATGAATAACTAGTATATTGTTTTGAGATATATTTTCAATTTATTAAAAATATCATTTTAATTTATATAAGGTCAAAAATGTCTTATCATGTATCAAAAAAGTTAGTTTTCAAAAAAATTAAAAAGTAAGTCTATTTTTTCAAATTTATAAACATATTTAGGGTAATTTTCAAAAAAATCCCATCATAATTTTATATTTTTGTTTGTAATCAATGAAGTATAGGGCTTACCAGAAAAGAAGTATTATAAATCGTTAACACCAAAATCGTGTGTGTAATTTATACTACAAAAAAGGTGAATATGCTTACACACTTTAATTTGTACCGTAACTATATTATTTGGCAAACTGATAAGATATATGGGGATCGATATGAAAGTCTTGATCGTACTTGATCCTATCTCACTTCACTTGTCGTTTTTATACTATTTAGCAGGATCAATGGTCAGATTTCACTGAACTTTCTTCGTTTTCGCAGGCTCTCTCGTACGTGTCTTAAGTGTGTGTGACCATGATAAGTGATGAGATCTCTGTTTCTAATGTGATATACGTATACTTCGAAAAAATAGTTTTGTGTAACTGTATAAAATTGGTGAAAAATGTTGAATAATGTATGTACGTGGAATTTTTTTTATCTCGTCATTCTTTTATTCTATATATATATATTGTTACACTCTTCCAATGAGATTTTTTTTTGTTAAAGAGTTTTCAAATTAAAAACGTAAAGGTACAAAGGTTGGCTGTTAGGCCACAAAGTTTTTACAAAGTTTGCAAAGAGTTAAATAAAAGGCTAATCACCTCCTAAGACAATGAAACTTACTACAACGTAAGTGTAATGACCACGATCCGAGGGTACCGAAATTGCTCCAAATGCTATCGTCAAAACCAGAGTAAACTTCACCAACCATTCAATAATTTCGCTTCTAATTTCACATGCAGAACACCAAAAGGAAAAAGAAGGAAGGAGATGGGTGAGTGATTTTTCAAACAAGCCATTCAGTGAGGATGGATCCAACTCCGCCTCACCCGCTACCCGATTAACCCCACTAGAGTAGACCTAACCCCACCCCACAGTAAGCAAAGAGACATCTAACGTGCCATTCAAGCAACTACCAGATGAAAACTTTTTTTGATCGGGTTCAGACTCCTTAGACTCTTCTTTTAAAACTCATTTCCTAGACCACTAGCACACAAGGATCCTTTGAACTTTGGTTGCTCACTTGCCGAGTAGCGCGCCTCCCTCGCCCAGATCTCACTGCTTGTGAGTCCGCAACTTCTGGCTCAATTAACATCAGTCATGCTGCTTACATAGCTCAACTGATGTCGAACCGTTCGATTATGTCAGCGTCATCACGGCTCCGCCACCGCTCTACTGACGTCGACACGGCCAAGTGTGCCTTCAAATTTCGGTGTACGCACTCGAGCGGGGTATGCCTCCATATTTCGGCGTACGTACCCCTTGGTAATACCTCCTTGCGATCGGAGTCTTACCCATTGCACCACGGGGAAGCGACAACCGACCCGCTTGACAGCAACACAGCCCACAGTAGACTCCACGTCTACTGTAGGGACTAACCATCTAGATACACAAATCACTGGTTCTTCTAGACCTAACTTTCTTTTTGTGTAGTTCTCAAACAATACCAGTTATCCTTATCCAGTTTAGGACTTAGGTTAACACAGACTCTCTATCCTAGGCTCGGTTTAGCGACCCATTTCATAGAATTGCACTTAGGCATAATGTCTTTATGATTTAGCAATACATAATACATTTAATTATTTGTGCTGAGACTTATAGCTCGACACTGGCTGAAATTAGACCTAGGTTAGAAAAGTTAACCGAATAGCGAATGAGAACGAAGGCGGGAACTCCTCACCTTAGCCTAATGGTCTGATAGCCGCCGTGGTCAACAACCTCCACTCCCATCACCGGACTTCGCTGGAATCCTCGGTAACGTTCTGTTTTCCCCGGCTCGATCATTCGCCGACCTCCTTCTCACCTGAACCAAAACCTACCCCTTGATTACCCCAAGTAGATCCTCCTACTTCCTTCCCGGAAGATCCTTCTCCCGCGAGCAAACCCTAAAACAGGAACCGGTTAGCGTTTCCGAAAACTTGCCTAAAATGGAAACTTTCTATTTATGGAAACCTGCCATAAATAGAAACTTTCCTAAATAGAGAACCTACCCTAAGAGAAAACTTTCCTAAAATAGAAACTTTCCAAAAATAGTAACCTGCTATAAATGGAAAATTCCCAAAAAAGAAAGCTAAGGGTAAAACGGTAATTCCTTACCAAGGGTTGCAGCTCCCGGGCTCCCTTCGGATCTCCGGGTTGAACCGTCTCTACCAGGACTTCCTTCCTGGTACGAGAGGTTCCGGCTTCTCCAGTGATCTCCGCAGTCCGCACTGCGGATTATTCCCTCCACCTCCTTGGGAACAGTCCCTTGCCATGTGTCCAGCTCCACCATTGTCTTCTTCGCTCTCCTCATTTCTTCCTCTCCGGCTTCTTCCTCGTCTCTAGACCTTTTCCAGAAGTTTGCTACGCCGGCTTCCCAACATTGATGCACGGTAGATTCGCAGAATATTGCAGCTCCATCATCCGGTTTAGCCTATCCAGTTTAGCCTATCCAGTTGGTTCTCTGATCCGGTTAACTTCCCGGTCCGGTTTGCTTCTCCGGTTTTCTTCGGTTCGATTTCGGGTGTGGGCCCCACGACTTGCTTCTCCTCCAAGGTATTGAAAATCCTAGCCTCTTCAACTTCCTTTGACTTGCGCCACAAGCTACCTCCATCACTTGGGGTTTCCGCCGCTAACACTCTCCCATCCTCCACTCCGACGTCATCTGCTTCATCTTCGTGGCCGCATCACCAACACCACCATCGCTCGTCGTCTCCACCATGATCACTTAACCGTCAACACTCCATCGTCGTCACGGCTCCGCTTTCCTCCACGGCTTCTCCACCACCACCAACATCCACAACTTCCTCTTCTCTCACCTCCTTTCGTACGTCTCCAACACCCTCCACCGTCGCGACAACATCATCTCCGTCACCACCACCGTTCATGCCTCCTCCCCACGCCAAACCGTCTCCACCATGTCCATGCCTTCACCTCCGCGAGTCTCCACCACCAAAGCTTTGTCTCTCTCTCTCTCGGCTCTTCACCGTAACGGCAACAACACGGCTCTGACTTCGTCACCACCTCCCCCGATTAACGGCGCCATCACCACCACCAACCTCTCTCTCTCGCGATGACTCTCTCTCTCTCTCTCTCTCTCCTCTTCTCACGACTGCACCGTTTTTCTTCTTCCTCCATTTCTTCTTCAAGTTGTCGCGAGACAACGTAGCTTTATGTTTTTAATTTTTTTTTTTTTCTTTTTGGGCCTGGTTGAGCCGGGTATTATAGTAAGTTTAGAGAAACAAGATAGAGAAGGTACAATCTATTGGGGTTTGTGGTTTCCACGATCTCTACGACCGTGCTTTCCCCTTCCATCTACCGTTTTCCACTCTAAATCTTGGAATTTTTGTGTCGGCCTAATAGGACGGCCTCCTCTTGACTGATATGAAGTTGATGCCTCATTTTCTTCCACATATGTTGCTTGCTGGCCTGAGATCCAAGGAGAAGTCCCCATTTCTTTAAGTTCCAGCTCAACACAGTGAGCATCAGCTGTTGGAGTACCAGGTAGGTGATCACCATCTGATATTTGATTATCAGAGATGATAATTGATGATGGATGATGCAATATGGATCAACAGCAAAATCGAAAGACAGAAGCTAAGACA
>OVAN01002460.1:0-23506 GCA_900406275.1 Anastatica hierochuntica
TCGAGATTTCTAATACATAGGGAGCTGATACTATGGAAGTAGATCAGTTTTTCATTAGTGTTTGAGTTCAAGACGTTTAAAACTTGTTCCTTAGTCTAAAATTTGAATCAATAATGAATTATTTCCCTGAGAATACCCGATGTCCAACACTTCTTTGATTGATTTACAACCCATCGTTGCTGCATGCGTTTCTTTGCTTTCTAATTTTCAATATTTGCATCATCTCAAAAGACATTTTTTAGCTTTAGCCCGCTGTTTGAAACTACATTCTTCGTGTTACCTTTGGTCTCTTTGGATTCGATCCCAAGCCACTACAACGTACTTCTGTGCGCTTGCAGTGTTTTCTCGGGCGAAAACCTGAGCTATCACTTGGTTAAAAGAGCAGGTAACTATTACATACTCCTTTTTAAATTCAGAAATGTGCTTCTGTGTAAAGGATTATAATGACTTATGTTTGTATTTTCTAGGTACCAATTCATTTAGAAAGCAACGATAAGACATTGAAATGGTTGGCATATGGTCCTAGATGCACTGTAAGGTCATACACATGTTACATAGAGAATGGTCAGAGGTTCAACATAAGCTCAGTTGACAGAAAGAGTTAGAATAGTGGGGTATTTTATGAGGCAATTTCAATGTGCAGAGTGAATGCTAGAGACACTTCACAAGTTTCTGACTTAGTAGATACTATGGGAGAGTAACAAAGATCATATTGTTGGATTATAATGTCTTCTATATGCCTATTTTCCGGTGTCAATGGACAATAAGAGGTAACAGAGTTAAGGTTGAAGATGGATACGTACTTGTGAACTTGAGTCAGAGTCAAGTTTCTTTTTTAGGGGATCCTTACATCTTAGCTTCTCAGGCCAAGCAAGTGTTTTACATCTTAGAGAATGATACTTCCAGTTGGTATGTGGTATTAAAGGTCCTTCAAGAAGTTATAGTGAGGAAGAGGAAAGCAAAGTGAATGCAGAGATCGAACCGTTGCCCTCACAAGTTGAAATGGATGAAGAAGTAGAAGAAGATCAGAATGCCGGAGTTGGTTGCGAAGGCATTTATGTGTGATATGGTTTCCTTTTAATGTGTGTGGTTTCTGCTTGAGCATTGTTTGTTTGCTTGGGTTTCCTTTTGATGTGTTGTTATCATAGACACATATTGTATTGGGATTGCTGATTATTGTTATATGTTTCAGGTAACTTAACATGACGCATAAGAAGGTTGTGGCAAAAAAATAGAACGGCGAAGGTCACTAAGAAGGACATTAAAAACAAAGTCACAGAGGAGGTGCATACAGAAGAAAAACATACCAATGAAGAAGAAGAACCACAAGCTGAAGAGAGTGAAAAGGGTGTAGAGGCTGAAAATTATGATGAGGCTGATAGTGAAGATGAGGCTGAAGAGAATGGAGAAGCTGCATATGATGAGACTTCAGCTCGAGTGAGAGATAATGACAAAGAAAACGAGACTGAGGAAAAGGATGATGACGAAGATCCTATTGATGAGGTTGAAACGGCTAATGAGCATGAGCATCCAGAGCAACCTAGGTGTAAGAAACAGCGAGGACCGACAAAAATGAAACATATTGTCAAAGATCCAAATATCCGAGTGAACGTTGAATTCAATGATATGGGAGAACCTGTCGGACCAGGATCTGTTTTGTTGTCATCATACCTTGGTCCATTGGTGAGGGAACATGTTCATGTAACAATTAATGATTGGAGACAAATCACTAAAGAGATGAAAACACTTCTCTGGATGTCTATTCAGGTTACTTTCTCGTTTACGTTATACTAAGTTATGTAAATGAGTTTTCTATGTTAACTTTATCATTATGTATATGCAAGCAAGGTTTGAGATTGATGAGGAGTATCAGAAGGATGTTTTGATGAAGCAAATGGACAGTCTGCGAATGTCTTCCAAGTCATGCCTAGTCACTTAAGATATTAACTGAAGCTAATACTATGCAAGAGAGGGTGAAACTACGACCAAAGAATGTTACACAATTCGAATGGTGTAAATTTGTGAAAGAGAAGACTAGACCAACCTTTAATGTATTGTCTCTTTTGTCTTTTTACTTTGTCTTTTAGATTGGAATGTCTTAACAGTCCCATGCATAAAAATAATTGAGCGGTAAGAAATTCTACTTCTGGAGTCAAATAGTAATTAATGGGCACCAGACACTTAGCAATTTTTTGTTTAGCTCAAAAATTAATCTTCTATTATAGCATTTTAAAATTGCACGATATTATAAAATGTTATACCTTAAACCCTAAAACAAAACCCCTAAACCCTAAACACTAAACCCTAAACACTAAACCCTAAACTTAAACTTTATATCCAAAACCCTAAACCCTAAACTTAACCTTTATAAAATATTATACCCCAAACCCTAAACTCTAAACCTAAATACTATATACCCCAAATTCTAAATTATAAACTTAAACTCAAAAACTAAACTATATATATAAATGTTATACTGCAAACCCTAAACTAGCTCTAAACCTAAACTATATACTCCAAATTATAAATCTATATAAACACAAAATCTAATAGTTTTCAAGCTCAACACCAAATTTGAAACAAACTAAAATTTTAATATTTTCAAACTTTAATCTCAAATGTTATCCTAAACCGAAACTTCAAATTTAAAATCTGAACTCGTATCCAAACACTAGATGACCCCAATCTATAATTCATAAACATATGTTTCATTATTAATACTTACATTTTATATAAATTTTAAATTCCATATTTATCTTTCAAAGCTTAATTCTTAACATTAACTTAGCTATATTATAAACCATTTAATTTATCCCTAAATCATAAATATTTAAATTGTACCAAACATTAATAATTAATTAACTACTAAATAAATAAATATAAGATAATATAATTTTTGAAATTATATATTGGTCAAGTATCAATTTTTTTTAAAATTTATCCTTTTTTAATTAACAATAATATATATATATATATATATATATATATATATACATATATATATATTGATAATAAGTAATATTATTTGAAAAAATCATTAAAGCTTAGATGGCTAAATAATCTTTAAATGGAGAAAAAAGTAAATTTTTTTAATTTTTTGTCAATAAGCTTGATAAAATTTTGTTTGGAGATAAAAAAGCTTCTACCAAAGAAAATTCTCTATACCACCACAATTCTTTCCTAACCTCCGACAATCTCTTTCCTTCGACTCCGACCACCAAACTGCAACTCCGACGCCCTCCACCACCACAATCTCTTTCTCAGGCGACCTCTTTCTACTTACCTCGTTTCCTCCGAAAAAATCTAACCTGAAGCCCTCAATTTTATAATAAGCTTCTTCAGATCCGTCACAAAAGCCTCTATCTCCGACAATGAATTCGTCCTCCGTCACAATCTCCATTGAAGGTAGTTTTTTACGGAGTCTCAAATATTCCAATTAGAGAGTCATAGATATGTGGTTTCTCGAGCTTGAGTTCCCAAAAAAATTTTTCGCATGTCTATATGAGTTTTAGGGTTAGTTCGGTTCGATTTTAAGTTCAAAGATTTTTCAAAAGCTTTTGATTTTGGTTTCGTATGTTCTAATTAACTACTTAAACTAGATTATATACATCTTCACTATTAAACCTTTCGGTCCTTTCTATTTTGTTTGTTGTTTATTTCTCTCTGTTTGATTTTTCTTTACATCAATCACTTTGATTTTGAAAGCTATTTGTTCATATATAGATCTTTGCTCTGCGATAAAGTATCATGATGTATTGTTTGCTTTTTTTTTGGTACAAAAGCTGGTGATTGCAATATTCAGGAATTCAACTGAAGCTTCACTTTCGGAATACAGACACGACATGTTAGTCTCATCATCCATACTGCGTTTTAGTTTATTGATTCTTTTTTTCCTGTTCAATTTTGATTGTTATGCTTGTTTGGTTATAAAATGTATGTTGATTTTGTTGTTTCTTTGTGGCGCGAAGTTTATTTTTTTCCAACTTAGTGATATGTGTTTGACATAGTCTTCTTTGATAATGCTTAATTGACATGATTAGCTGGATAAGTTCTCTAAGCTTGATGTAATTTGATGTTATGCTTTTGGATTTCAGCTGTGTTTTAAAGGTTTTAATTAAGGTTAGATCATATAATGGTAGACAAGGCATGGGTGCATTTATGTAGGTATGATATTTTCTAATATATCTTAGGTATTCATTGGAGATTGGAGTATTTAAGAATTTTTTGTTGTCTTGAACTTAAGACTTCATCCTGATTATGAGAGAGGTGCTTGGAAGTTTGTTCGATGTGTGACTGGGGATTCATAAGAAAAAAGATGATGATATTCCCTTGTAAAGACTGCCTCAATGTGGATCGACACAGAGGAGATATTGTAGTAGATCATCTAGTCACAAGGGGCATGGATGAACTTTACAAACTGTGTAAGCATTGGTACCATCATTGAGAAGTTAACTTAGTGGGTGAAGGTGCAAGCAAAGTGAAAAATCGAAATGAAGAATTCTTTGGGTTATACAGAGCAGCTGAGTGTTTAGATGAGGAGTTAGATGATGGTCACTACTATGAGATGGCAAAGGGAGAGGAAAAGGAAGAAGATGAGTTCTTGGCGAAGCTAGCAGATGCTAAAACACCTTTATATTTAAGTTGTTCTAACCGAAACAAGTTATCTGCTATTGTCTCACTATTTAGACTAAAGACTTAAAATGGTAGGTCTGACAAGAGCTTCAATGAGCTGCTAGAGACATTGTCGGTATGTTAGCAGAGGACAATGTGCTCCATACATCATTTTATGATGTGAAGAAATTTCTGAAGTCTTTTGGTATGAGTTATCAAAAGATTCATATGTGCATCAACAACTGTTGCCTATTCTGAAATGAATTCAAGAAGCTGAATAATTGTCATAAGTGAAATGAATCAAGGTGGAAGGTTATGCGCACAGATGAGATAAAGAAAGGTGTCCCTCAGAAAGTATTAAGATACTTTCCAATAATCCCCAAGGCTCAAGAGGATGTTTAGGTTTGAGGAAATGGCCAAAAGCATAAGATGACACTTTAATAATAAGAGCAGCGACGGGAAACTCAGACACCTTGTAGATTCAGTGACTTGGAGTCAAATGAATGACATATATCCATCTTTTGCTGCTGAAGAGAGGAATTTGCGGTTTGGATTATCCATAGATGGATCTAACTCGTTCAACATGAAGAATAGTAAGTATAGTTGTTGGCCTGTCCTACTAGTTAACTATCATTTGCCACCTGATGAATGCATGAAGAAGGAGAATATTATGCTCACCTTGCGGAATCCTGGTCCACAACAAACCTGGTAACAACATTGATGTCTACTTAGAACCCCTATTAGATGATCTAAAACATTTGTGGAGTGTAAGTGAGTTAACATATGATGCTTGCAGTAAATTTGTGTTCACTCTCAAAGAAATGCTACTCTGGACTATTAGCGATTTTTGTGCTTATGAAAATCTAGCTGGATGTAAAGTGAAAGGAAAAATAGGTTGTCCTGTGTGTGGGAAAAACACAAATAGTAAGTGGCTCAAATTTAGTATAAAGTATGTCTATATGTCTCACATGAAGGGTCTCCCACCAACACATGCATATAGGGCAAAGAAGGCTTGGTTTGATGGATACTGTGAGCATGGGAGAAAGGGTCGAATATTATCTGGTCATGATATTTACCACAACCTGATAAACTTTGAAAACCATTTTGGGAATGTCAAAGCAACTAGAAGGAAGAGGAAAATAATAGAATCTGATAGTGAAGATGTGTCTAGTGAATCTGAGGAAGAGGAAGAAGATGAAGTAGACAAGGAGGAGTTGTCAAGATGGAAGAAAAGATCAATACTCTTCAATTTGCCTTATTGGAAGGTAGTTTGGACTCGTACATTCATCTTTTGTAACAATGATCATATTGCATTTTTCTGACTTTGGTTTTGTTTACTTTTGTCTCTATTACTCAGGAACACCCTATAAGGCATAACCTGGATGTGATGCATATAGAGCGTAATGTAGTAGCAAACATTGTCTTAATAAAACTACATTGTGGGAAATCAAAGGATGGGCTTAATGCTCGTAAAGATCTGGAACTTCTAGGTATTAGAAAGGATCTGCACGCTACTACCAAAGGTCAAAGAACATATCTTCCTGCAGCACCTCGGTCTTTGAACAAAGATGAGAAGAAAGTTTTCTGTAAGAGACTTTATGAGTTTAAAGGGCTTGGTGGATATTGTTCAGATATAGGAAGAGGTGTATCATTAGCAGACAGTAAGATATCAGGACTCAAATCACATGATTATCATGTGTTGATGCAACAGTTCCTACCAGTTGCACTGGGTATGCAATATTACGCTTATGTGCATTCTTTAACCACATGTGTCAGAGATATATTGATATGGAGCAGCTTTCAGTCTTGGAAACTGAAATTGTTGAGACTCTATGTATGTTTGAGAGATATTTCCCTCCTAGCTTCTTCGATATTATGGTTCACTTGACAGTTCATCTAGGGAGGGAAGCTAGACTAAGCGGACGAGTCCATTTCTGATGGATGTATCCATTTTAGAGGTATAACCTGACTTTCTGTTATTTTTTACATTATTTTGCCTTTGAATCAAATTAAATTTAACCATTAACTTCTTTGTAGGTATATGAAAGTTCTGAAAGATTGGGTTATAAACCTGGCGAGACCTAGAGGTTGTATTGCTGAGTCCTACATGGCAGAAGAATGTTTGCGGTTATGTACTGAATTTCTTAAAAAGATAACAAATATCAAAGAAAAAAAGATACAAATACAGAGTATAAGAGCGAGTTTATACTAGAAGGCCGTCCAATATCCACAACCACCTAAATTACTTTGTTTGCTATGGAGAAGAGAATAGCCATCTTGCTGTGATTCAGAATATGACTTGCGTGGATCATTATGTGGAGTAAATTATTGCATTTAATATACTTGTTTGACTGTCTTTTTATATGTATTGAATACAAAGTCTGATTTCTTTTTTTTTCACAAGCATGCACCTACAGTATTTGCAAGACACAAATGCAAGATGTAAGAGAAATGCAACTTGTCTATGGAGTATGCATACTAAGAATTTTGCTTCTTGGCTAAAGGATCAGGTAACTATTACATACTCCTTTTTAAATTTCTTGATTGTCCAGCTCATGGTTCTTTTTGTGGAGTAATTCGCGAGCACTAGAAGCCTAGGGAAAACGGCAGATAATCTCTACGAAGTTTTCCAGCAATGATTCGAGCCTTTACGAGGTTGTGTTGCTCGATTCAACCATGAGAAAATCTCTATCCCCGGGTGTAATGTCTCCATCGCCGTCTCCGCTTTCAAATGAGGACTACTCTTTGACGGAGATATATACAAAGAACTCACCAACCACCAGTGCAAGACAATGGAAGATGTGCTTTCTCGGACTTGGGCACAAATCAAATGAAAAGAGGAGCCTGCTTATCATAACATCTGCTCCGCCAAGAGAGATCCACAGGTTCCTAGAAACAAAAGAAGTAGTCACCATGAAAAACCCTACATTAGACCGGAGAAGTAATTTTCCAATCGAGGCACCTTAAGGAGCAATCATAGAATCGTGAGCATCATGGTGACCACGTGGTCAGACACTTCTAACTTATCTATCTCAGGAGCCGAGCTGGTAGGTGTGCCAAGACATATGGAAACCCAGAGAACTAGCCACCAAAGATTAGAGCGCCAGATTCTCAAAGGAACCCTACTAGATGGTGCGATTTCTGTCAAGACTACAGACATCGAACAAAAGACTTCGTCTCCATGCACATGGAAGTCAACAAACAGTTGAAAAAGGGACACATGAAGGAGTTCCTATCAAAAAAGATAAGAGTCCTCTGGCGAGCAGAGACGATGGTCAAGTAAGCAATGAACCACTCCTTACCTCACCCCGCGACATGACCATGTGATTCACGTGATCTCTAGGTGCTCAGAAGTAAGTGGTGTGACCCATGCAGTGGCCGAAACGAGCACCAGGATTGCCATAACCAACCAAGAAGAATCTAAGTTAAAACATAAAAACATCCAAGAGGATCCAATAAGCTTTTCACAGAATGAGCAAGGGAAAATTCCAACGCCACATCACGACGCGCTGGTAATTACCCTAACCATCGTGAATTACTTGGTGAAAAGGATCATGGTGGACAACAATAGTTCAAAGGACATCCTGGTATGGAAGCCTACAAAGACCTATGATTAGATGCAAACACTCTTACCAAAGAGGCGACGGTCTTGGTAGGGTTCAGTGGAGAAGTAAAGCAGACGTTAGAAGAAATTTTCTTGCCTGTATACTCGATAGGGGTAAACAAACCTGCAAAAAATCTTGGTAGTGGATTGCAACTCAGTCTACAACGCGATTTGGGACGTCCTTGGATCCATGCTCCAGATCATGAAATTTCCTACTCCGTGGGTAATTCAGGAAATAAAGGAAGACCAAGAAAGTTCTCGCTCATGCTATCAAATCACCCTTAAGGAAAGAACCGTTAATGATGGGCCAAGAATCAACGCACCACAGGGGCCCAACCAGAACGTGTCCGTCACACCAACGATCCTCACCCCATGCAGAAAGGTAAGGGAAAGTAAGAACCAACCAAGAAGCCAAAAAGAAAAATCAGAGAGATCCCTTTCTTCAACACCAATGTGGTCCAATAATCCTCATTTCTACTATTTATTTACAATAGTTTTGCTCATACGCATTGCTTTTTTACTTTGCAATAATCTTACGTACTCGTCCATGGACGATACCCTAGTAAAAAAATTCTTGTAAGTAGAAATATCTACAATATCTCAGGAAAACGAATAAGCAAATATGCCCAAGGTAGCTCTACAATTTAAAACCCCAGGGTACTTTGACAAAAAGGCCCGAACTTTCTCTACCAAAAGAACGGCGGATAACCGTGAGTAAAAATAATTTCCCATGAAGAAAACAAAATAAAGGCAAGGAAAATAATGGCATATCCATGCAGGGGCATAATATTTTCTTGGCTTCAAAAAAATCAAATCCAGAGACAATGAGTCTCGCGTGCGTTTTAGCAACAAATATAGACAAGCCTGGATAGAGTATGTTAGTTGCGCACTAACATACTACTAATCCTACTTATCCAGACGTGGGGTGTAGAAGGTTTGAAACATGATTACTCAAGGGTAACCTCACCAAACTAAATAGGGCGTGACTTATCTATGTGGAAGCAGAGATAAACACAAACAGAAAATATATCTATATGGGGGCACAAAAAAATGACAACGACAAAAGTCTACTATGTGGAGATGTCAACATTTTATTTGACAAAATCCCCCGAGGATAAAGGTCTGGCTAAAAAAATTCACATATGACTATATGTGTAAAAGAACGACTACTTCCATGATGGTCATGAACCAAGGAAGAAAATCTATTTCATAATTAAGTATCTTTACGTTGGTCATCTTAACGTTGGTCATATTTACCTTGATTATTCCTAAATCGATGATATGTGCGTGAATTATGTATAGGATGGTCATGAGCCAAGGGAGAATATTTATTTGTGCTTCATTCAAGAATTGAAAAGCAATCATTAAACCTTTTCCACGAACCAACCACGCTTGTCATGCCCCAAGGGAAATATTTATCCTTGCTCTGGACACGAGCCCACAAGGCAGACACTGCTGAAGTGAGGAGCAAGGTAGAAACACGACAAAAGAAAGATAGAAAATTATTCATTTAAAAGGGTAGCAGGCCATGGGATCCAGGGCCTAAGAGGTCAACAAATAACAAACGCCATGGTGAGCGGCCTGGGTAAAGTAGAATGGGCCATTCCGAGTGACCCAACATAGAAAAGTTCATAATAAGCCCATCATGAGGTAGCAACAACACTACAAGCTTTTAATAAGAGAGAAGAAGGTTAGAGGACCCAAGAAGCAGAAGATTCGCCATGCTCCCCTTTCCCTTCTTGATCTTGGTCATGTGCCACAGTCTTCGGAGGAATTTGCAGCTTAGGTTCAGTCAGAGGGCTATCATCATCGAATGTAGGAGAGTTCTCCATGTTAACTTGTTTGGACGCCATCACAATGCGATACCTCTTTTGTTCCTCCACCTGGTTCCAAGACTCCGTATTCTCCTGTTATCACTCTTGCATGATCTTCCAACGAGCAATTATCTTAGCTCCAAAGACGGCCACGTCCATCTTTTCTGAGAAGTCCTCTACCTCACATCTGAGCTTGGAAACCTCCTCATCTTGTACCTCTTTCCCCTTTTCAAGAAGACTCACCTTAGCGCACAAATGGGACTCAGTCCTTTTAAAGGCACCAACGATCACCTTCAAGTCAACAATCTCCCACTCCCGAGCATCAAGCAATGTCTGGCCTCAACCCTCTCATGTTCTAATTGTTTATCCAATAGCCTTACCTTCCATTTATCAGCCCTAACACCACCTGCAATCATGCCCTCAACCTGGTGGCAAAGGGATATAATCTCCAAACGACAAAGAAAGACCTCAAGCACTTCCACCAAGGAAATATAGCTCAATATCTTCATAAAATGGGAGTATATTTACCTTTAGCAGATTGAATTGTGGAAATTTTATGACTCATAGAAAGTCATCATCTTCCACGATCAGAGTATCCTGGGAAAAAACCTGTGACTTTCAATTATGCAAGGTCTTGTCGTGGTTATGGTGGACAAGAATATCAACAAGAAATAAAGAGAAATCATGGGGGCAACATTTTTAGTTTTACTCTTCTTAAGAACATGAGAGGCGTCGATATCCTCCGTGCTCTTACACTTGGAAACTGAAGTATGTTCAAGGATTTGAACATTCTCCTCCCTGTTACTTGGACTTTATGCCCCTTCTTGGCGGATATCGACTTGATGGTGACCAAGTATCTTTTGAAAGGATCAATCTTGTTGGAGCGGGTCATATTCTCTACATTAATCAAGATGAAATAAAACATTAAAACTTTGCATGCATACCGAATTCAAGGGAAAAAAATCCTCCACTCCAGTTACTGCTAAGAGTTGAGAAGTCTTAGTTAGTCAGAAGGAAAAATCACATCGAGCCGAAGACGAAAGTTGATGTGTTGGACCGTATCCTTGCACCTTGAACCAAATTCAACATAGACTTTGAAGATGGTCATCCTGTCAAACCCCAAGTCCGAAGCTCCCTCATTTTTATATGGCGGTCTTGGTATCATCGAACCAGAAGAATTAAACTTATCCAATCTATATGAGAAATTGGCTGATAGGGACCTTATTTTCCAACTCTCTTCAAACATGTTTACTTATAGACGATGGTAGAGATAATGTTTGTGATTAGCCTTCCATCTATGAATCTCGATAAAACCTCTGGACAAAAAAAATGAGAAGCATCTAAAAGGCCCTAAGAGATGTCTATGAGAAATCAGAGGAAAGGAAACCTTTACATGGTCAGATTAAAATTGCAAAAAGCATAAGGATGATTCCGTACAAGCACAAACGAGGCTTGTCCAAAATTTACCCAAACAATATAATAACGTGAAAGGATGATTCTATATTATTGAGAGCTTGTACATATTTATATTACAATATACATAAGACTCTAGGTTATTGGTAATGACCCTAATATCCTTTACATAAATACATTTGACCCTTAATACGCCCCCTCAAGATGGAGGTAGTTGTGTAACTCCAATCTTGCGTATGAGATACTGGAATTGTTGACGGGCTAAGGGTTTGGTGAGGACGTCCGCTAACTGATCCTTGGTGGAGACATGACTGACCCGTATAATACCATGTTGAATGAGTTCTCGGACAAAATGATAATCCAAAGCGATATGCTTCATACGAGAGTGGAAGACTGGATTTGCACAAAGGTACGTAGCGCCAATGTTATCGCAGTATAGAACCGGTTGCGAGTGTAGTTGGATCCCAAGTTCAGAGAGCAAAGAACATAACCAACGAACCTCGGAGGCAGCATTCGCGACCGCTCTATATTCAGCTTCGGTTGAAGATCGTGCAACACCATTTTGCTTCTTGGATGACCAAGAGATGGGTGTAGCGCCTAAGTAGATGACATAAGCGTTGGTGGAGACAAAGTCATCCGTATCACAAGCCCAATCTGCATCAGTAAAACAATGTAGTGTCATTGGGGAGCCGCGTTGCATGAAGATGCCATGTGTTGGAGTGCCAGCTAAGTAACGAAGTACACGTTTAACAACTTGCCAATGATCGACCGTCGGTTGGTGCATGAATTGAGAAAGGCGGTTGACGACAAACGCAATATCAGGACGTGTGAAGCTAAGATACTGCAAGCTTCCAACTATAGACTGGTACTGACAAGGATCCGAGTGAGGCGTGCCATTATGAAGTGTCAACTTCAGAGATGTTTGCATCGGTGTCGTTACAGGTTTGGCGTCAACCATGTTTGTTTTGGCTAGAAGATCCAATATGTATTTTCGCTGCATAAGATGAAGACCATGGGAGGTTCTTGTTGCTTCAATGCCAAGGAAATAATGTAAGTCTGTTGGATCTTTGATGGAGAATCTCGCAGCTAATGACTCAAGAACGTGTTGAACGCGACGTGGATTGTTGCCAGTGACTACAATATCATCAACATACACAAGAATGTATGTATGATCGAGACCGCTTTGATGTACAAAGAGGGAGGTATCTGCTAGTGAGTTGGTGTAGCCGATGTGAAGCAAGTGTTGACAAAGAGCCATATACCAAGCACGGGGAGCCTGCTTGAGTCCGTAGATAGGCTTGCGTAATCTACAGACATGATGAGGACGATCTTTATCAATAAATCCAGGGGGTTGAGTCATATATACCTCTTCGTGTAATTCGCCTTGGAGGAAAGCATTGTTGACATCAAGTTGCTTAATCGGCCAATCTTTGTTGATGGCGACATCGAGAACCAGGCGTAAAGTGGTGGATTTAATGACGGGGCTGAATGTATCACTATAATCCACACTGTATTGTTGATTGAATCCACGAGCAACGAGTCTTGCTTTATAACGATCAAGCTCACCATTAGCACGATACTTCTTCGTGAAAATCCACTTACAGGTGACGACATTCTGATTTGGATGAGGTGGTACCAAGTCCACGTGTAATTCCCCATCTGAGCATCAAACTCAAAAGACATATCACCACGCCAACGCTTGTCTTTTAACGCTTGAAGAACGGTTCGCGGTTCGGGTTCAAGATGATCGGAAGCGGCAACGGTAAGACTGAGTTTTTGTGTTGGCTTTCGGATATTATTTTTGGAACGAGTTTGCATATTATGGTTATTGGGGTTCTGGGTTGTATGTGTAAGTGGTAGCTGGTGGGAAGAAGAAGAAGGTATCGTATGAGTGTGAGTGATTGGTATGATGGATTGGTTTGGGTTTTGGGAATTATTAGTGGGTTCGATGGGATTGGGAGATGAAATAGAAGTAGTGGTTTGTTGGTTTTGGGCCTGGGAAGTGGGCTGGTGTGTTTGTATTATTTGTGATGAAGGAAAAGGTTGCTGGGCCTGGGTGTTGGGCCCATGTGTATTTGGAGCAGTGGGCTCAGATCTGTTAGGGAGAGAAGAAGAATGAAGATTAGAGTTTGAGGGAGATACCTGAGATGACGACGGGAGAGACGAAGGCACAGTTGCAGGCGGCGGCGCAAGGTGAAGTGTGGAGCATGGGGGAGCTTGGGTTAGCACCGGCGAAGAGAGCTGTACCGGAACCGGAGAGACAGTGGCGGATTGCGAGTTTTCGGCGAAGGATTTATGGGGCTGAGTTGTCGGAGAAACCAAGTGCTTGTAAGGGAAGTGTTGCTCATCAAATCGGACATGCCTGGATGTGTAAATCCTTCCAGTGGCGACGTGAAGACAGTGATAAGCACTCTGCGTCGTTGAGTATCCGAGGAAGACACATTCAAGGGATGAAGTTTGTGATGAGTATAAGGTCTTAACCATGGGAAGCAAGCACAGCCAAAGATACGAAGCTTCTCATAGTTTGGAGAGGCTCAAAACAGTTTTTGAAACGGCGACTCATTGTCCAGAACAGGCGATGGCATCCTGTTAATGAGATACACGGTTGTGGCGAGAGCAAACGGCCAGTAAGAGGCAGGGACTGCAACTTGCGATAGAAGAATAAGGCCAGTTTCGACAATATGTTTGTGTTTACGCTCGGAAACACCGTTATGCTCTAGCGTGTGAGGTGGGGTTGTCTGATGCGAAATTCGTTTACCGGACAGGTATGATCTCAATGCTATGTACTCCCTGCCATTATCAGAAAATAATGTGCCAAGTCGTGTCTGAAATTTATTCTCCACCAATTCTGTGAAAGCTACAAATATCTCCTTGACATTGGATTTTTGTTTGATAGGATTGAGCCACGCATAGCGAGTATAATGATCTACCATTAGCAAATAGTATTTGAACCCATCGGTAGATATTATAGGTGAAGACCAAACATCACTAAAAACATACTCAAGAGGTCTAGTAGAATGAATAGATGTTTGATAAAATGGGAGTTTATGACTTTTATGAATCAAACAATCGGAACAGGGAGATAGTTTTTGTGATGTAGAGGAAGTAGGTAAAGAATACTTATTAATGATAGAGTGGAGAATAGATGAAGAGGGATGACCCAATCGGGCATGCCAAGAAGATAGCGTAGCTTTTGCAGTAGGCGTAGTGAAGAAGGCTTTTGCTTGTGTCGGCCATTGATACAGCTCATTGTGTGTGCTCCCTTAGATTAATGGGACCCCGTGCTCAACGACTTCACCTGAAATGTTTGTGGAAAGAATTCCACAGAAACATTGTTTGTGTTACAAAGTTTATAAACTGATATTAGATTCTGATTGCTTTCAGGAACATAAAGCACATTGTGTAAAGCCAAAGATTGTTGAGAGGAAGAAAGAAAGGTAGAACCAGTTTGACTTATGGGCAATGTGGAACCATCAGCAATTGTGAGACCATCATTTCCATTGTATGGCCGGTGGAGGGAGAGATTGTTGAGATCTGAAGTAACATGGTGCGTAGCACCACTGTCAAGCAACCAAGGATCGGGTGGATATGATGAGAAGGCAGCAAGATGCGCGCGAGGCTGCCACGGAGTAGAAGATGGCTGAGGAGACGGAGTGAGACTCTGGACAGCTTTCCACTGCGGACATCGGCGTGCATTGTGTCCTTGGACACCACACAACTGACATTTCCCAAGGTAAGGTCGTGGCACATGAGTATCATAGGCTGGATTTGGTTGTGGCTGCCACATATTGGGATGAGTGAATTGTGGCCTGGCTTGGCCGCGTCCTTGGTTGCGGAAACGGCTGTTATGATGCTGTTTGGGGTGAGTGTTATGATGAGCGAGATGAGCTGTTGGCGGTAAGGGAGACAGAGGAGAGGGCAATGAGATCAACAGCTTAGCTTCATGATTCAAGAGCTTTTCGTGTATCTCGGTAATAGTCGGAGGAACATCTCTTCCTTCAATTTTATCTACAACAGTCTTGTAGTCATCAGGAAAGTCCTTCGAGAATGAATTCAATTTGTTCCTCATGCTCTATTGGTTTGCCGAGAACAGCTAACTCATCCATTCGGATGATATGACCTTGAAGGTAATCATTGATACTTTTGTCTCCCTTTTTCCAGTTTTTGATTTGCGTTCTCAATTGCTTGATGTGACCTCTAGTAGGTTTTGCGTATGTAGAAGACAGAGTCTCCCAAACCTGTTTCGCTGTAAGGGCTCGCGAGACAAGTGGTTGGAGATTGGTTGTAATGGCACCAAGTAAGGCACTGTAGATTAGTTTATCTTGGCGTGACCAGAGAACGTAGTCAGGATTCAGGGCGGGTCCAGCAGGTGTAGGAGTGGTTTGTGGTGGGGAAAGAACATATCCATCAAGGTGTCCTGCAAGTCCATAGCCATCAAGCAAAGCATGGACTTGGAGGCTCCACATCATGTAGTTTGAAGCAGTAAGCTTGGACACATTTGACATATTGATATTCAAAAGTGTTTGAGAATTGGCCATGATATTCTCTGTGACAGGAGTTGGAGTGTTTGCAGAGGACATGACTGGGAAGATGGTTAGGAAGAGGCGGCTGTTATGAGTATTTGAGAATGAAAAGAAAAAAAAAAGGTCTAAGAATCAGAACAGCTCTGCTACCATATAATAACGTGAAAGGATGATTCTATATTATTGAGAGTTTGTACATATTTATATTACAATATACATAAGACTCTAGGTTATTGGTAATGACCTTAATATCCTTTACATAAATACATTTGACCCTTAATAAACAATATATAACTTAATAATAGAGCCACAAATAAATGAAGAGCTTGACGTTACAGAAGAAAAACCTTCAAAGAATGGCTTTGTAGGTGACAACAATAAATGATAAAATGATCTTAATTAAATTTGAGATTTTACTATTAGTTGCATGGATGATGTTTCTTTTGCAAGAGTTAAGTGAAACAATGCAAAATGCAAAGTAAAATAAAGATTAACACCAAAAAAAAAGAATTAAAATAAAATCATAGTTTTGTTGCTGGTACAAAAAGAATTTAGAATGAAAATTTAAAAATATTAATTTTATTTATTTATCGGGTTAAAACACAATCGAAATCGAACTGTTTTGGTTTTGGGTCTCAATTTTAATTAAAATTTTAAAATATATCAAAAACATAAAAAAACTCGAAAGATTTCTTAATTAAAGAGATTCAGAATTTTAAAGTATTTTGTAGACAACTAAAAAAACTAAATTATAGTTTTTTTAAACCCAAAATCGTAAGCTCAAATATGCATAAAAAAGCGTTTTTAAAGTTGTTTGTCATTTTGCCTCACATCGGATCTGAGAGTTTTGAAGAGAATTAAACTTACAATACAAAATAGACCTCACATGTTCTCTTAAAACGCATCTTTAATCATATTTTGGATATGTTCAGTTCTAAGAAAACGAATCTAATAATATTTAATTTTTTGTTAAAAAATGGTCTTAACTAAGTAAAAACATAAAAAATTTTGTATTGTTTGAGTTTTTTTTTTTTGTTAAGACAAAATCAAAACTGAACAACTTAGTGCTTCGGTTCTCAATCAATTTTCATCTAAATTTTGCAAATAAATTAAAATGATAAAGATTTAAAAATATTTGGGTTTTAATATTTCAATAATAAATCAAAATTAAAAATGATTTCATAAGAAATAAAAATTATATTGTGATTCTTTTAAACCAAATCCCCTAACCTCTATATGCATAATGTCTTTAAAATGGTGTCTCTTTTATCCCACATTTGTTGTGAGAATTTTCAAAAGGAATAAATTTACAATGTAATGTTGACCTTACATGTTCACTTAGAACACATATTTTGTCATATTTTGTATAAGTTCCATCCTAAGAAACCGAACAATAGTATTTAGTTTCTATTTTGTTCAAAAATAGTTTAAACTAAGTAAAAACATAATAACTTTTATATTTTTTGGTTTTGATTTTTTTCTCGTCAACACATAATCGAAATCAAACCGTTTTGTGTTTCGATTCTCAATCAGCTTTCAATAAAATTATGAAAAAAGTTAAAAATGATAACAACTTTAAAAAGATTTCAGTTTGAAATATTTTGACAAAAAAATTAAAAATTAAAAATTAAAAATAATGACATAAAGATAAGAATTTTAATATTATTTCTTTTAAATCTAATTTCGAAGTATAATATGCATAAAATATTAAGTGTCTTTAAAGTGGTGTGCTCGTTTTTCTCACATCAATTGTGAAAGTTATAGCAACATACACTTATAGTATAAAATAAACCTGAAATAAAAAAAAAATATGGAGACTAGCTCAGTTTCCATATTCTCTGGTTGCCAGGTCTTACGAGGAAGGTACTTTAGAAATGTTCAGCTTTTGAATGCCAAAAAACCGTACTCTCCTTTTTTCGGTTGGAAAAGTATTTTCTCCACCCAAGGATTACTCAGAGAAGAGATTAAAATAAGGATAGGATTCTGAATTAATATATTTGTATGGCAAGTTCCATGGGTCCCAAATGTAACGCCGCGACCGACAAGAGGGAGGAGAAGTGTATGGTATCCGAGTTTAGGGGTTCAACAATTAGTACACCCCATGACGACGGGGTACTACATGCCGCTTTTACATGAATTTCTGAATCTACAAGATGTAGAGTTGATTCGGAGCATCCATCAAAGTCAAACCACTGCATACGATAATCTGATATGACATTATACGAAATTAGGTCATTATAAGGTTAAATAAGGGTCAAAACTTCTTTATTCTATGGAAATAACTCGAATAAATAATAAAGGTCAGGGGCCATGCTAGGAGGCGTTGAAGCATATACATGGAAAATAAAATCCCCGCTAAAAATACAACATCTTATCTTGGCAAGTAATTAATGGCGGTAATCATCGAGTTAGTCATCAGGGGAGTATATTGTGATACGGTGTGTAAACGTTGTAGCAGTAAGTTAGAGAAGATCAATCAGGTGTTCTTTGAGTTCCCATTGATTGTTCAAATATGAGATTTTTGCAGGGACTTGGTAAGGCCTGAGCTTTTCCCAACAAATTCGCTATATGCTAATATGGATTACCTGTTTTGGAGGAATCCTCTATCGTGATAAGATAGAGATAAACAAGATATTTTCCCATGGATTTTATGGATTATATGGAAATCAAAGAATCAAATAGTTTTCCACGGGATTCAACTAGAAGTTGGGGAGCTTCAACAAACTGAGGAGATTGAATATTCAGCCTGGAAGGAAGCACATGTATTACATCCTTCCTCTCATGGCCAATTAATCAATCATCCGAGGGAGACTAACATATCAATATGTCGCCTTGATGGCTCTTGGAGACCAAATGACCCGACTGTTGGATTTGGATTGTGTTTCGAGATATGGAGGAGAAGATATCCCCAGTCGGTGTAAAGTATCATTGGCGGAATCTGTCACCATTGCATTCATAGATGGAAGCTTTGTTATGGGCGATGTCTGAACTTCGCGATAGAAGGGTCAACTGTCATTATTTTGAGACTGATTGTACAGAGCTAATTACTCTTACTCAAAATCCAGATGACTGGTCTGCTTTTGGGACACTGCTTCAAGACTTCCAGATGCTAGGTGGACTCCTCCCACGGTTTTGGCTAGCTCTCTTCCCGCGCACAATGAATCAAGAGGCAGATTTTCTGGCTCAGGATTCTCGCATTTTTTTCATGATTTTGTTGATATAAACTCTTGTCCTCCATATTGGACGATCCAATACGGAGTGAACTTATAATTATTGTTTGGCTGCAAAAAAATATATAAAAAACCTCAAATATTCACTGAGAAAACATTTTTGTCATATTTCGGATATATTCGGTTCTAAGAAATAGAACCGAATAGTATTTAATTTTTTGTTCAAAAGTTATTTAAACTGAGTTAAAACATAAGAACTTTTGTATTTTTTGTTTTTATTTTTCGGACTAAAAACCGAACCAAAACTAAATCGTTGAATGTTTTGATTCTCAATCTTTTTCCGATTAAATTTAGCAAACAAATTAAAATGCAAAAACTTTAAAAAGATTTCAGTTTGAAATATTTAGATAAAAAAATATTTCAATTATTTATGGATTTTGTAAATAATAAAAATCAAATTGTAATTCTTTTAAATCCAATTTTTAGAGCTCAATATGCATAAAACAAGTACTTTTAAAGTGGTGTGTTTTTTTTGTCGCACATTGGTTGTGAGAATTTTGAAGAGCAATAAAACTACAGTATAAAATTGACATCACATGTTCACTGAGAGTGCATCTTTTGTCATATTTCGAATATGTTCGATTTTTTGATATCAAACCGAAAAGTATTTTATTTTTTCAAAAACGGTTTGAACTGAGTAAAAATATTAAAACAATTGTATTGTTTGGGTTTGATTTTTTCAAATTAGAAGTGACGAAACCGAATCTTTTAGTGTTTCGGTTCTCAATAGATTTCATTTAAATTTTATAAAAAATAAAAATGAAAAAATTTAATAAAGATTTCAGTAAATTGGTAAATAAATTTATAGATTAAAAATGATTTCATAAATAGTATAAATTTAAATTATAATTTATTTAAGTCTGATTTCCTAAGCTCAAATATGCATAAAACATTCAATGTCTTTTAAAGTGGTGTTGGTTAGTCCACATCTGTTGTGAGGGTTTCGAAGATCAATAAATTTATAGTATAAATAAACCTCTTATATTGACTGAGAAAGTATCTTCAGTCATATTTTAGATATGTTCAATTCTAAAATATCGAGCCGAATAATATTTATTTGTTTATGGTTTATAATGGTTTAAACTGAGTAAAAACATAAGAATATGTGTATCGTTTAGTTTTGATTTTTTCGGGTCAAAACATACCAAATCCAAATCTTTTAGTGTTTCGGTTCTCAATAAATTTTAAATTAAATTTTCTATATAATTCAAAAAATTTAAAATTTAAAAATATTTCGTTTGAAAATATTTCGATAAATAAATTTACAAATTAAAAATGATCTCGCAATGTTAAAAAGTTAAATTTAACTTCTTATAACTCCAATTTCGTAAGCTTAATATGCATAAAATATTAAGCGCCTATAATGTGGTGTTTTTATGTTTTACATTGGTTGTGAAAGTTTTCAGAACAATAAACTTACTAGCTGTAAAAAAGATCTCATGTGGTTACTTAGAAAACATCTTTTTATCATATTTCGGATATGATCGGTTCTAAGAAATCGAACCAAATAGTATTTCTTTTTTGATTCAATAATGGTTTGAACTAAGTAAAAAATAAAAGTTTGTGTATTTTTTGGCTTTGCTTTTTTCAGGTGGAAACAAACCGAAACCAAAAAAAACTAAAAATGTTTCGGTTAAAATATTTCAATTTTTTTTTTAAATTTAAAATGATTTCATAAAAAATGTAATTCTTTGAAGCTCAATTTTTTCGTAAGCTCAATATGCATGAAATATTAAGTGTTTTTAAAGTGGTGTGTTGTTTTACCTGACATTGATTGTGAAAGTCTTGAAAAACAATAAATTTACGATTGCAACTATCTCGAGCCTCCAAGACGAACGAGTAAAACATCAAGTGAGCACGAAACAACATGAACAAAAAAACCTAAAACCAGTGATAGAAGCTTGATCATTGCTTTGAGCTTCCATGATTGTTGCCAAGAACCATAGTTGTGTCATTATTTATGGTGCATCGCCGACCAAAGCCAGATCATCCACATTTGAGCACCACATAAACAACAGGCACATCACTAAAAACCCATCCAAAAATTCACCATAACGAATGGAGATATAAGTTAAAGCCAGAGGTATAAACCTTTTCCCTCGAGCTGTCAAACTAATAGAGACCTTGAGTGGAGGACGTCCTTCAGGCCAAAGTGAGGAGCTACTATGGATGTCTATTAACATAGTATGAAGAGAAGATTCACACCATTCTCCACCTCTATTTGAAACCGCCAATGACTACCCGTCATAAACTTTTATCCGCTCCAAGACATCACCGATAACACACTCTTACTCATAGCCACAAATAACCTAAACAAGACGAGAAATAAAACTAAAATCGGAGGGGAAATCCTACAAAGGACAAATCATCACCGACATATATGGATGTGATATCAAGCAAGGGTGGCTCTGGCACATCTTCAACCTCAAGACTTGACCCCTAATCGCAAGACCTTGTAAAATTCTAGCAGAAGCATCGTAAGACCAGATTCAGGCGGTGTGAATAGCCTCGACAAACTCAGATGAACTAAGGCACACCTTTAACAGAGACCAGTGACTAAAGGGAGTTGTCAACAAAATGACTTATAAAGTCTAATCAAGGACGGCGTGCATAAAATAGTGTAGATAAGGAAGTGGCTATTTGGACGAAGCAAGGAGCATAAATAGATGCTCGTTCTCACGAGAACCACATAGTATCACTCTTCAAACGACAAGCAATCTGGAGAGACCATAAGATTTAGGGCCTGTTCATTTGATCTTTCAACAGGTTCATCCAGATAATCCATCCAGATGAATCATCCAGATGGATCATCTAGATGATGTTCGTTTCAATTTTCGTCTTCTCATCTGGATGGATCATTTGGATGATTCACTTAAATGTTTTGTTCGTTTGCTTATCCAAATGATCCATTTGAATGATTGTAATATCAAAAAGAAGAAAATAGCCCTCATTTCATCCAATCATATTTTTTGTTCTTAATTATAGTTTTTATATCTTAATATTAACAAACGGATTTAAATATTTTTTAAATTATATTTCTAACTAATAACTTATAAATTAATATTTTTCACATTCATAAAGTTTCTTTTCATGAGTTCAAATATAAATATAAAACCATAAAAATACATAAGTCACATAATTTTTGAACACATAAAATACATAAAAGTTTTAACACATAAAACTTCAAAACACATCTTTCTCCTTTTCTCAAGCATATCCAATTGTAGTTCAATCGCATTTCTTTCCATATCACCTACATTGATCCATACATAAATCTATAAACATATCAACTTTATACATAAATCGATAAATACATAACGTATTGTGCGACAAAAGAAGCTTTGTTTCCATGAGTTCAAACTTTGTTTATTATTCCATGAGTTCTACTATGTGAATGCTTGAATCTGCTCTTATGTATGTATGTTATGTATGTCGAGAACCCAAGGAGGCTATTTTCGAAAAAGAAGTCAAAGAAAAGAGGTCAACTGTTATGAATAGCTAGAAGGGTATGACAATCACTGTCAACTACTAGAAGACCACTATTAGTTCACTGTCACCTTTAGACAACGACCACTGTTTTGCATCAAAAGGACAACAATTAATAAATATATTCTAGCATCATGATCATACTCCATAAATCCATCTATATTAAACCTAAGACCTCCCTGTTTTAGACCACATCAATTCACATTTGATATCACATAAAATACTGTCTACACTGTGATGTAACCATACTAACAGATCAATGTTAACAGTTTGATATCTACACAGTGATGTAACCATACTAACAGTTCACTGTAGTACTATTCTAGCATAATGATCACATTTGATATCTCATCATATACAAAAAAGAGTTCACAGTTCAATGTTCTACACAACTATTTTGTTTACAAGCATACAAAAAGATTTCATAGTTCAATGTTAGCTCGCAAGGTTGCCCTCTGTGAAGCATGGACCGTAGCACAAGACACTATTTCTTTGTTTTTTCTCGTCCTAAGCTGAGAACAACCTTGCTCTTGCAACAATAAGATAACCACCAGTGATAGAAGACTAATCAATAAGAAGGAGTCACAAATTAATAGATTTATTTCTATCTCTGATAGAAGGTACGAGACCGCATTGGTGGTGGTTGGAAGAAGTCCAACACAAGTAAGGACATAGACATCGAAGCAAAAACAACAATTTGAGCAAAGGGTATTTACTGGAAAGTTTTGAAATTGTTCGACACATCTTTCGTTTTTGAACAATTTGAGCAAAGGGCTTTGAGTTCTCAATCACAGATACAGAGTGTCCGAAAGAAGAAGAAGAAGA
>OVAN01002461.1:0-33421 GCA_900406275.1 Anastatica hierochuntica
ATTTTGAGTTTTCTGAAAAAATCTTATTTGAACGTGATATTTGAAATAAAAGAGAAATGTGATTTTAAAGTCCTTTCTAAAATTCTTAGAATTGTGAACGTGAATTGTGAGCGATATATGTTTTTGTCTCCAAGTAAACACCAAAACAATCTTGTCTCCAAGATTGTATATTTTCTTTGTTTAGTGTTTGATTTGTAATCTGGTGATTACATTTAGTTCGTCAAAGAGCCTTTTGTAATTCACTCTTATTGTCTTCTCCTGTTGGGATATGGGTTTGATGCTATTTTAGTGGATTCTTAGATTCCATTTGATAAGTTATTTACATTTCTATTACGCATGTTCCTGGATTTATTAGAAAGTAAAGCTGAAATCAAAAGACTTAATTGTGACAATTATGCTTTTTCGATAAGTATGCGTCTTATAAAACACAAAAGATTCTGGTTACCTCCAAAATAAGCAAATTGAACGACCATTACAGTTTGGGCATAAGTGAAGTCTACATACTTATATCGTTTCTTTGAGTTTTGATATAAAGTATGTGCTCATATGAACACTTGAAATATTTAGAAACTATTCACAATAGTTTCCACCAGCATAAAGGTAATTCCAAAAAAAGTCTTGGTTTGATCATGCCAATTTTAATTTGAAGTACCATGCATGTGATAAATGAACTTAATATTGAATTTATGTACTTTAAGTTTTGATTCCTTCCAGTTTTGTTACTCCATTGGGTTGATTTACCACCCATTTATCTTGATAGTTGGCCCCTTCTTTGCATATGCAATTGAGAAGACGTTAGATGTAGAACATGATAATATACAATATCACAATAAGGTGTTAATTAAAAATCAGAAACTTGAATTGTGCCATGACTTACTAACTTAACATCCTATATTATTATATTGTTACCATCATTATATTCTATGCAAGAAATCTATACTGAAACACCATTATACTCAACATCGATTTTGTATGTACAACAAAAGACGTTCTTTTTTTTAGCAACATAAAAACTAGTAAGCTCTTACATTAGCCTTTGACAACAGAAAGAAAGATACACATTCAAAAGTCTTACACTTAGTAGACTGCATGTGCGGATAAGATAAAACCCAACCCGATCCCAAGTACGACTATCGGAGATATTCAAGCTGCTTGTCACGCTAGTGCTCCCGTCGTCGGGGTCGCTCCTACCCACTTCCTTTTACTTTTGTAGTCCCTGCTAGTCCATCCTTATGTGCTTATTCTATCGCAACTCTTCGGCAGTGGTAGGTGAACGAAAAATTTGGTGGCTTTATAAAGACGATTTTGACTGTCCGAGAAGATGAATGGACTCTCCATCTGAGGCGTTTAGGGTTAGTAAATGTGGATGAAGAAGTGGTGTGGTTTAATGATGGTAATTGTGGATTTAATTTGTAACAACAGTTATCAAAAATAGGAACAAGGAGCAGGTAAGTCGGAACTTTGGTCTTCTTGATACGAAGTGATGAAGACATAGGGAAGGTGGTGTGTTTAGTGGGCTTTGTTTGGGACTTTTAGGAATTGTTTGAAGGGCTTTAGCTGTTAATTCAGCCCAATGGATGTGTGTACGCGTGGAATGTAGTTTTCAAAGCGTGTCTTAGTTTAGGAACTCTTGCCGACGTGGCATACTCTCATGATATGATAAAATACTTACGTGGATAATTCCAACTGCTAGAATTAGCATCTTTTAATTAGTTAGATAATAACTTTTAAAAAATTATACTTAAGAATACATATATCTTATGTCTTTCCATCTCTCCTTTTACTTTATATTAACTATGTCAAAATGAAATTAAATAGATAAATATAAAATTTTCAAAATATCAACAATTTTCTAAATCTTTTTGTATTCCTATTTCTATAAAAAAATATTTTCACAAGGATTTTAATTATATGTTATGACATTTATCATTTCTAAATGCTAGAATTAGCATCTTTTAACTCATCATTTGTTTCATCTTCCAGTCTTCTAATATGTTATGACATTAATTTTTTATTCATAATGCTTCTGATATTACATAAATACATTTTATGTCTCAAAGAACTGTGTTAAAATATCTTTAAATGTTGTTCATTGTTTACATGTAGGTTTTAACTTATATATAATATTTTTTTGGTTATGTAAGAAAAAAAAATTAAGAAAAAAATTATTGTGATACGAAGATCCCTGATAAATTTTAATTTAATAATTTTGAATGGATTAATACATATTTTAGAGAAAAATTTTTCTTTAACTATTTTGAATGAGTTTTGGTTTTTCTCAAATTTTATTATTTGAGCCTTTAGTCTAACTTTTTTATTAATCTCAGTTAATAAAATTATGAATTTTGCTAAAACATATTACAATATATGAAAAGCTCAATTTAGCAAATGATTCAAGCGAACAAAGCCAAAATTCCAACTTAAAAAATGTTATTACATTCTAGCTACATCTACTAAAATATTATATTTAAGATTTTGATTAAAATTTTTAAATTTTTGAAGAGAAAAAAGTTCGAATTTTCATGCTAATTTTTGTGGTTTAAAATTTTAAAAACATTTTAGGAATTGTAAAGATAAACAATTTATTTGAACTTTTTGTTTGAAGAAGTTCTTCCATGAGAAATTAAATATTCATATTAATAAGTGATATTGTAATGCTAGTATGCTAGGATAGCTCAACTATTATTTTGTTGTTTAATAAAGATGTTTTGATATATTTAACTTTAGAAAATTTACTTGAGCTATTAAACTATGAATTCAAATGAAAGTTAAAGTTTGAGGAAAACAACTATGATTTTGGCTATATTTAGAAAAATGATTATGCACTAACAGTTTAAAATTATTTTTGTAGTTAACTAAATTTGCAAAAGAATCTTCTAAATGGTATATTTTTTTATAATCGAATGCTAGAACAAATTTCAAAGCTCTGAAGTTTACAATGTTTCATGTAATGGATGAAAATTTTTAAGAAAATTTTGTTTGTTAAAATTATTTATTTTAAAATTTTCTATATTTTACTACTTATTCAAGTAAAACTAGATAAGGTCTCGTGTGATATACAAGAAATTAAATATAAAAACATCATTAAAAATTTAGGGTTTAAAGTTGAAATTATTGTAACTATAGCCCATAAATTTAAAATGTAGATTAAAACCATTGTTAATTATTGAAAAATTATGAACTACGACCAATATCATCCAAATTAATCTAAGGGAGTGTACTGGATCAATATTTTGAAGTGATTAAAATCCTGGAATTTCATGTTATTCAAACAAGAATTTGAAAAACCCTTTTAAAATCTAGTGTTATTGGAGTAATGATTTAAAAATATATCGTCAAATCCACTGTTATTAGAAATAATTGAAGTAGTTGATTTTAAGTGACTTTGGGTATTTTAGTGGAATTTCTTTGTTAAAAATACAAAGATTCAAATCATGTTGTTTTAGGAGGGATTGTATAGGAATTTAATAACAAATCACAATAACTTCCTTAATTTACCAAATTTTTCTAAAAACTCAATAAAATTCAAACTCCTCCCAATGCTTGATTGAATATATCCTCTAAGATTTTTAATATCATGTGAAACAACATTCTTAAATAAATATTATATTTTTATCAAATTTACATATATAACAATTATTATCGAATGTTTTAATAGAAGTAAAATATTGAACATTCAACTTTTAATGTTTAATGGAAATAGAACATTTACTCATTTATGTAAAATAGAAAATTTGCTTACACGAAATTGGAATTTTAAATAGTTGACACTTGTCAATAATCCGATTGATTAATGACATGTGTCGAAATCTCTTGAGTTATAATTTGTCTACGTTTCAAACTCATGTCGAACACGTTCTGCTTTATATAATAAGATTTAGCTTTCTCTTAATTATATAAAAATATTACTTTTATTATTCATATATTTGTTATTGAAAACATATATATTAAAAGTACAACGAAATCTTTTTTATATTCTATATAAAAAATATTTACTTTTTTATTATTTTTAACTCTATGCGTTACTAATAAAAATGTGAAATCAAATATTTATTTTTATATATAAAAAGCGATAGTAGATGAAAAATTAGAAAAAAAATATAAACAAAACTTGCAACGTAGTGCGGGTATTAAACTTAGTTATATTAATAACAAACTATAGAAAAATTAGAATACTTTATGTAGTTAATATAAAAAGGAGTAGTGAATATTTTTTTAAAAAATTTACATAGATATTTGAAAAGACTTTGTAAAATGGAGGAAGAAAAAAAAATCTAAAAAATTTATAACATGGGACGGAATTATACTTTATGAACATGATATTATGGTTGAGTTAAAATTTTCTTTTGGCAAACCTTTAGCGAGTTACACACTATGAATTATGTTCTTTGTAGTATTTATATACTTATACAATGACATTTTTTTTCGTAACCACGAAAAAATCTTAAAACATAAAAAAATAAACTAAAGGTAATGAACACGGTATAAGAATGTGTAAACATTTGCTTTGGTTCACAACATGTGTTTCTGTATAAGGTTAAATCAACAAAATACTCCGTGTGGGATCGCTAGAGTGTAGGATTCTTGAGTTGTGCTCTTCCTTTGTCATCAAGACGGGTCTCGTGCTCTCTCCTTGTCGCTGAAAGCGTCTCGGTTCAAGTGTTTTGGGTTCATAGACCGATCAGACACTAGCTTCTATTAGCTTTGAGTTATAAGTAAGCATACGAAGCTATGGAGATCCCTCTGTGTTTTTCCCTTCGCCATCATGGAGACCTCGACTGTATTGGAGCTCTCGCTCTGTTCCTTTGAAGAGTTGTGTATTTACTACCTATTAGTATGAGCCTAACTCAACATCCAAAAGCTAGTTCAAGAGTGTAGGATTGCCACATATTTATATATTGGTCCACAAACCTCTCAACTTCCGATGTGGGACAATTACATCTAATACTACCGAAATGCCTTGTTCGAGTATAGAACACTTCTACAGTGCAAAGAAGTTTTCTTGTAAGTCCCTTATTCTGACCTTGTTCTGTGATTTTCGATTGCTCTTGGGGTAAGATGTGGGGTTACTATGGTCGTTCTCTTGCAAGGATGTTTAAGGATAGTTAAGTTGGTGCATAGTTTGGTTATTGTGGGACAACGTTTAACGTAAGGAGGTTGTATTTTGCTATAGGACATGTTCTTAGCTAGTTTCCCCCATGGAACTCTCATAAATAGTTGGGCTTTTACCTTGTTTTTACGGTTTCTAGACTTTTGCCCTCTTTCCTCTTTTTTTTGACTCTTGCTTGAGGTGTAGACCCTCTCGTTTCTTTATGCATTTTAACCATTTTTAATCATCTGTAGTGTTCTATGACTCTTTGCAATTTTAATAAAATACATTTTAACAAAAAGGAAAAGGAAAAAAAAACAAAATACTCTTATCATTTTTATTAAAAAAAAAAGCAGAAAATCTTACTAAGAAAGAAGATGCCTCGATACATATTTTTCTCAAACGACTAATAATCATTAGATCAAATAAATGATGACCATTTGATCTGTTATTCAAACAAATCTGCGGCTAGGCCCCATCTCCCGACATCATCATTGGACCCACATCAGTGTAGGACCCAACGGGTTTATAAGTTGTATATCAACTTAGGTGAAAAAAGGTAAAGAGAACGAGATTCTTAAACATGTGTTAGCCCTATAAATCCAAAGATATTATCCTTAAATGTTTTCTTCCCTTTGTTCTTTATCTACGTTCCTTATTTTCCCTTAAGATAATAATATGCTTTATCTCCTAAATAACCCGTTATTATGTTCAACAAGTTTATGTTTTTGCCCTCAAAATTAAGGGTGCAAATGGTTTTAATAAGCGGAAAAAATAAAATTGAAGGAATAAAAAGTAGCGGAAAAAAAGTGGAATGATAGATGTTAAGTTCATTTTTGTATTTTCCTATTTTTCAGAGTACCAAATCTCAACAAAATAGAAGAATTTTACACATAAAATGTGGATTACATTTTCTTAAGTTGAAAACTTAAAAAATCTTAAATGGTGTGATTTTAAAGAAATATAGTGTAATCATGAATTATCCTACAAATTATTCCTCTAACATATCTTCCATTTACATTCTAAATAATTAACAATGGCCTTATAATCCAAATACGACGTGGACACGATGATATTATTCTTTTTGTTAAACATACATATTTAAAACAATCGAATCAGACTTGTTGAATTTGTGTGTTCTCTTCATTATTCAAAGTACATGTATTAATACAAGAGTTCCATAACTACGATCCTAAGTAAAAGGAAATAATATATGAAAATCACAAATGACATAACAGAGGAGCAAAGTTGTTGGTATGTTGTTGATGAGTCTGTGAGAATAGCGATACGGTTGTAGACCAAAGACTTGGTCCAGTACCCCCCTCCCAAGTGGGAGTATGTAAATTTTGTATACTTAACTTGCCCGTGAAACTATCGAAGGGTGAACGCCCTAGAGGTTTAGTCAAGATGTCGACAAGCTGGTTATGCGTAGAAACATGAGACGGTTGGATGTTGCCGCCAACAATCTCATCCCGAAAAAAGTGACAATCTTTTTCGATGTGTTTCGTTCGCTCGTGGAAGATTGGATTCGTTACGATGTAGACAACACTCTTACTATCACATTTAACCTGCATTGGTAAAGGATGAGTGATGCCAAGAGCATCAAGCATTTGCTTAATCCACAATAGTTCTTCCGCAAGAGTCGAGAGCGAGCGGTATTCTGCCTCCGCAGAGGAGAGACTAATAGTCCGCTGTTTTGTCGTTTTCCAGGAAATCAGAGAGGTGTCGAGCTGAACAAAGTACCCAGTGACATAACGGCGAGTGAGTGGACAACTAGTCCAGTCAGAATCGCACCAGCCAATAACCTGAAAATCATCATCGACACGCAACAAAATACCTGGTCATGCACTCTATTTCAGGTAGCGAACAACACGAAGAGCGGCATGCCAATGATCCTCAAGCGGTGTCTGCATAAACTGCGAGAGAATGTGGACGCTAAAAGCAAGATCAAGTCGAGTAACGGAAAGGTAGATTAGTCGGCCAATGAGTCTTCGATAGGGTTGTGGATTCGTGAGCTTTGTTGACTTGGACAACGCCAAGTTATGGTTCTGCTCAAGAGGAAAAGCTACAGGCTTTGCTACAATTATACTTGCGTTAACACAAGTATATGCCACTGCGATTGCGAGCCACTTCGATTCCCAGAAAGTATTTCAAAGTCCCCAAATCTTTCATATGAAAGCAGGAAGATAAGTAGTTCTTAAATTGTTGTACCTTGTCATAGGAGCTGCCAATGATAACGAGATCATCGACGTAAATGAGTACATGAAGCTGAACACCATCACGATTAAAACTAAACAACGAATGATGCGAATAGTTTTGAACGAAACCATACTTGGTCAGAGCTGAACTTAGCTTCACATACCAACAACGAGGAGCTTGTTTGAGGTCGTACAATGATTTCCAGAGATGCCTGACCTTGGTTTTGTCGCCAACATGAAGACCCGGTGGAACTTTCATATAAACTTCTTCCTCTATATCATCGTGTAAAAATGCGTTGTAAACATCCATTTGGTGAATTAGCCAAGTCTGCTTTGCTGCTACACTCAACAACAATCAGATTGTTCCCATTTTGATAACAAGAGCGAAAGTTTCACTGTAATCTTCTCCTTTGATTTGCTTGTTGCCGAGAATGACCAAACAAGCTTTATAACGTTCAACTGTGCCGTCAGCCATGAACTTTACTTTGTAGACCCACTGACAACCGATGGAACGTTTGCCTTTAGGTAGATTGGCGAGAACCCAAGTCTCGATATCTTGTAAAGCACCAAGTTCTTAGGTGAGGCGGCAACAGAGAACAGAAAAGTATCATCACAAAACACAACATCGCGAGAGATGAAGAAGACGTTGTGCTCGAGATCATACAACCTCCAACCTTTTTGTCCTGCAGGATATCCCATAAATACACAACAACGACCATGCTCGGCAAATTTGTTACCCTTGTGGAGTTGATTATGTGCATAACAAAGAGTGCCAAAGATGCGAAGGTGCTCGTAAGAAGGAGCCGTGTTGTTGAGCTTTTCAAATGGTGTTAAGCCATTGAGAATAGGAATTGGTGTCTGATTAATCAAATAGGGCTGTTAAGACGCATTCTCCCCAAAACTCGATGGGAATATTGGCTTGAAAGCGTAGAGCACGAGCAATGTTCAAGATATGGCGGTGTTTCCGCTCAACACGACACATTTGTTGAGGAGTTCTGACATAGGACGTCTCATGAAGAATACCGTTGTGACAAAAATAGTCACAGAGACAAAGGAATTCAGAACCGTTGTCGTTGCATACAATTTGTACTTTTGTGTTATATTGTCTTTCAGTCATAGCTAGAAATTCTTTGAGTCTTTGTGGAGCTTCAGTTTTATCTTTTAGTAAATATATCTAAACCTCGTGTGAGTAATCATCGATTATAGTAAAAAAATAGCGAGCTCCGGAATGAGTGGATGTCTGATACGGACCCCAAAGATCACTCTGAATTAACTGAAAAACACTTGTTGTTTTATTGCTGCTAATCGGAAAAGAACATCTAGTTTGTTTTGCGTGGAAACAAACATCACACGCCTTACTGGAAATTTATGAAGAAGAAAGTAACAATTGTGGTACTGATATCTTAGGTTTTAACCCTTAAATATCACTGCAAGTGCGCAACAAATCGTAGTAGTATTTCAGGGATCGAATCCACAAGGACCACAATACACACTAGGATTCTTAGTTTCAGATCAAGCTAGAAGACAAAAGATGGTTGTTTGTTGTTTTTGAATGCAAAAATAAATAGAAGCAATGTTAAAAACGATGTAAATCAATGGAAGAAAAGCGTCAGGCATTAGGACAATTCGCAGAAAATCAGATTATAAATGCAAGAAATTATCAGAGAATCAATTAAGCACCATTCTAGAACTCAAAACACGGTTGTATTATTTTTTCACTCTCGTGGTTCCAATTACTATGTCTAACAACCTAAAAGAATAAAATTTCGTTGAATTCAGGAAGTTAAACATTCATTAGGTTCAGATTTTAATTTGTTCACAAAGCACCTTAATATCAACTCTCGTTGGCTAAGGATACTTTGCTCACGGGGATTATTTTCAAGAAATCAAATCAACTCTTGTTGTATTCAATAAACCTAAGATCATGAATAGGGTAGCTAATCAAGTTCATGCATTAAGAACAATCCAAGTGAAGAATTCTGAAGGAGATTCCCTATCATGTAGTCCTAAACATTCAATCTCATCAATTCCTTTGAAATCCCTAAAATCGAACAATGGATATACTCAGATTTTATTGAAGAACACAAAATCATAGATGAAAAGAAAGACATAATGAAATTAAAAAGATAAAAGGGGTTCAGAAAGCTTCTCCAAAGGTTCTGGAGTCTGAGATTCGTCTCCCCAAAAGCATACAAAGGAAAAACTCAAAGTCTGCGTGAAAAATAAGTCTCAATCCCAAATTTTTGTCCTACAGTATTTACATAGGTTCTGGGGTCTTTTCTGCAATATCTAGAAATTCTTGGGCAAAAAAGAAAATTCCCGAAACTGGAAAACATGTGATTACGAAAATGGCCATAACTTTTGATCGCACCGTTGGATTTCTTCAAACCACCTTCATATGAAAGCTAACTCACGTGGTTATCCTGTGTCAAAATTTTAGCCTGATCCAACGGTGTAAACCTTTTCACATAAGGCCAAACTTCTGATCTATCAGCATAATTCTGCATCTTTATAAGTTTATTTTTGTCCAAAATTGCTTTATTTCTCTCCAAAGCACCCTAAAACCTGTAAAATACCAAAGAACATCAAAAGATTCCAAAAAGTCTCAAAAAAAACCAAAAACACCATTAGAAGTTAGTAAAAACCGAGATATATCAGGTACGAAACCAACAACTCGAGCTGCAGGATGCCCCAATCTTTTGTGCCACAAGTCATACGATGTCTCTTAACTAGTAGACATTAAAGCCGCTCTCTCCATTTTGCGAAAGTGGAAGGTTCTGCCAACTCGCTTACTCACTCCAGTCACCGTTCTCGAAGTTCGGTCCTGAACAACAAAGAACTTGTCAGCTAGTTGAACAACACATTTGTTTTCATCCATCAGCTATCCTAATGATATCAAATCAGATTGCATTTCCGGTGAACGCAGAATCAAGTATGTTCCGAACCGAACGGTGTCTTCTTTCGTAGAGACACGCTCGCGACCATCAGCCAATATAACCAAAACAGGAGCCATAGATCGAACATCAGAGAGAACATCGAGTCTCCCTATCAAATGGTGCGAAACACCAGTATCCAAAACCCAGAAAAAAAAACAGTGTTCATACATGTGGTTGTGTCGACCACGGTGGAAACTGGTGCCGAGTTTAGAAGACGAGAAATGGCTTTCCACTGTGAATTGGTAATCCTAACAACGCCATCACGATCCCGATCAGTGATTACACATTTTGCTTGGGCCGTCGGATGAGCGTCCGAGACACGAACGACATTTGCATAAGAGGTGTTGCCGCGACTACAACCTGCATTATTTGGACCCGAGCTTTCGCCACGGCCACGCGACTGTTGCGTTCTGGTTCGAGGACGCTCGCCCCACCATTCCGGGTAACCGATCACGACGAAACATTGGTCTGAGGTATGACCTTGACGATTATAGTGTTTGCAAACCATGATTTTGTCAAGATATTGCGGTCGAGGTTTGGTTTGAACCGCAAAAGCAAAGACATCAGGAGCCTCATCCATGGTTCAAGAAGAGAGCTTAAGGTCTTCTTCTTGACGTACGATGTTGTAAACTTCTTTAAGTGGTTAAATCGGCATTTGAGAAACGAGGCTTGAACGGACCGTTCGAAATTGATCATCAAGGCAAAAAAAATTGTGAACGCGATCTTCTTCATAGTCATTCTCTTGCAAAGTGCCGAGATCACACTCGCACTTTCCACACTTGTAGGTACTGAGAGGGTGATAGCTGGACATACTATCCCAAATTTTGTTCAGCTTGCTGTAGTATGCTTCAATAGCCAAACCGCATTGTTTACAGCAAGCGATTTCAACTTTGATTTGTTGAATATGCGGCCTGTTTGTGACAGATAAGCGTCGTTTCAAATAGTCCCAGAGATCTTGAGCAATGTCACGATGAGAGATGCTCGATCGAAGGACATGGTCCATAGTCATCTTCATCCAAGAGACTAAGAGTGCTTGGATGGTCTACCAATCTTCAATGTCTCATGAATCATCCGCAGGTCGAGGGATCGTGCCATCAAGAAAGCCAAATTTCTTCCTCAAGATCAAGGCAGTTCGCATCCCGCATGTCCATACATCATAGTTTGAGCCTTTGAGTAATGGATGTGAGATGACAGCTTCAGGGTTGTCAGCGGTGGTGAGATCGTATGGAGAGATTGTGCGTCGGATTTCGTTCATGATCGAGTTCGAGCTTGTCTCTGTGGACATGGTGAGTTCGGTTCAAGTGTTTAAAAGAAAAAAAAACTGGTACTCTGATACCATAAAACAATCGGATCAGACTTGTTGAATTTGTGTGTTCTCTTCATTATTCAAAATACATGTATTTATACAAGAGTTCAGTAGCTACGATCCTAAGTAAAAGGAAACAATATAGGAAAATCACAAATGACATAACAGAGGAACAAAGTTGTTGGTATGTTGTTGATGAGTCCGTGAGAATAGCGATACGGTTGTAGACCAAAGACTTGGTCCAATAATATTCTCCTGCATGCTGTGTACAAGGATGCAAAATTTGATTCAGTCAAACAGTACTTTTAAATCATATTTGCTTTCAGTATTTTCAATATTTGCTAGAATTACAGAAGAAATTTAGAGAAAATTTAAGTAGAGTGTGATACGATACTCTATAGTTTTGGACACTACCTATTTAGTATATATACAGCTCTTAAAATATATAAATACACACTTTACAATTAAGAGAAGAAAAAGAAGAAAAAAGAAAAAGACAGAAAAGGTGTGGTCAAGATAAGAGTCAGAGAAGACAAGAGAGAGTAAAATTAGGGTTTAAATCTTTTCAGTCGCAATACCTTTTCTTTCCTTTACTCTTCTTCTTCCTCTTTTCTTCTTCATTTCTTTATCTACTTGATGTAGATTTTTCAGTACTTAAAGTCGTATCTACATGTGTTTCTGTGTCTCTTCTGGAACCAAAGTAAGATAATAATATTAATATATAGTAATAATAATCATTAAACTTTGTTGAAAACATATACTAAATACTTTTTTTCAAATAAACTATATCTTAAATTATGCCTGTTATTATATATATCGGTATTAACTCTTATCTTTATCAAACTCTTCTTCCTCGTCCACCTTGAATCTGTCGATCTCCACACAAATCTGGTAATAATCTTGATCAATATCTCTTTCTTCTTTTTTAAACTTTCTTGGTTTTTCTTTCTTCTTAGGCTTTTTAAATTGTGTATGAACCTCCACATCCATGAATAATATTAAGGTCAAACCGATCTCATCAATTTTTTTTTTCTCATCGTCTTTTGATAAATTCAGTTTATTTCTTTAACTTTTAATTCTCATATTGTAAATCCCCTAACCTTAATTTTTATATTTTACCACTTTGTCATGATTAGTTAATTTTATGCTCTAAATCGTGTAAATATATGTGCGCGCACACACACATATATATATATATATCAAGCTATCTACAGGCCGACTCTGAGATTCGAGGGACTATAAACTTATACACTGTTGGGGGTCGAGTTCTATATGTAAATTTCTTTTATTCGGTCTGGAGGTCAGTCGGCCTATGCATATTAATTCAAAAAATTTTGAGGGTTTGAAAAAAATATTTCGTATTGCATGGTTAAATGTCGGCCTAGGCTATCTATATGTATATACATCAACCAATTCTCTCTCTCACATACACAAATGGAGTAATTAGATGATTTTAGTTAGATGATTGAATGGAAATGAGGAGGAGCAAATGTAACCTCATAGATTCAAAACTCGAAGAACATCATTATCTTTGCGGATCAAAGCATTGTCCTGGATGTGGTCGCATGATTCAAGCTGCTACTAAACCAGTAATGTCACTAGCTAAAAACACTCGCACATATATAAAATATTCTCCTTTAACTTTTACTTTCTTTAGATATGTTCTTTATTATCATTCATCTTCTTTATTCTTTTTCTTCATTTAAAGAATTGGATTGGATTGCCGGCGGGAGTGAAATTTGATCCGACGGATATAGAACTGATAGAGCATTTAGAAGCAAAAGTGAAAGGAAAAGAAGAAAATAAAGAATGGTCTCATCCATTGATAGATGAGTTTATCCCAACCATTGATGGAGAAGATGGAATCTGTTACACTCATCCTCAGAAGCTTCCAGGTTCCTTTACATATACATTTTTCTAAGATGCAACGAACTCTAGCTAGCTAGAACTTTGATCTATATGATCTGCATGGAACGATAGCACAAAAGAGTATGAATTATTCGATGTTTATAATAAGGTTACAAGATGATGAAATGTTTTGCATTATGAAACCCATATGGAGATAATTAACTAGTCCTTTAGATTATGAACGATGCTTAATTAGTTTTTTGAATAGTGTTTCACTAACCTTTTTTGAGTAATGATGTTTAATACTTTTTTCAATAAAGCGTCAACTTGTTTTTTAAAACACCCTTAATAGTTTTTAATTTCAACTACGAATATAGTAACTCTCGTTTCTTTTTATCATAGCTATACTATATTATATAAAAGAAGACGGCCTCTCCCATTTGATCTAGGTCTTGGGGTGCATACTTGACACAAGATTTGTAATTGGTTTTGGTAATATATTTAATTAATTTAAATCCAAAAAGTATGGCTTCAAAATTTGGGGAAATTTTATTCGCATATTCCGTGTGTTTACATACTGTCTTTTTGGTATTTTTGTTAAATGTGTAGATTTTATTGTTTAGTTAGCAATGTTTTGAAAAGATAAAATAATTTATTTGAGAAATTACATTGAACAAGCAAGGGGATGATATGTTTTTTTTTTCAAAAAAAAAGTTGTTACGAATAAAATGAAGTGATGTGTTCTAATTTATTTAAAATCATGAACAACACACATAGAGCATCATTATCAAAGAAACCCCTAATGGGTTTCTTATTTTCATTTTTTTATTATTTTTTTTGGTGCGTTTTTTTTATAAAAAAAATTTTTTAAAAAAAACACCAATCGGGAGGCGCCACGTGGCGATGGGCCCGCGAAAAGTGTAACAACAATCTAAGAAACGGTTTTTATTTTGGTATCACAAGATACCATCTCTTAAAAATCGGTGGACACCATCATACTTTTTAATAAAAAAAAAAGATAAAAAACAGTGATGATCCTTGATGCTCTTCGTTGTCCCTTTAAACGAACTTATGTAGTTATATTTTCCTAGGCAACTTCTTATAGCACATACGAAGTATATATATATAGTAGCATTAGGCTCTTAGATAATGTTTGGCAACCTAACTTTGAAACATGATTCACTACACTTTCTTTTAAATAACTTGTTCTTCTTGCATTAATTTTCTAAAAAATCAAATACAAATATATTTAAAAATCTTTCCCTGCAGGAGTAACAAGAGATGGTTTAAGTAAACACTTCTTCCACAAACCATCAAGAGCTTACACAACGGGAACAAGAAAACGACGCAAGATCATCCAAACCGATCAAGAATCCGAATTAACCGGCTCGTCATCATCAGAAACGAGATGGCACAAAACCGGAAAAACAAGAGCAGTTATGATCAATGGTCAACAAAGAGGATGCAAGAAGATCTTAGTACTTTACACTAACTTCGGCAAGAATCGACGACCAGAGAAGACGAATTGGGTAATGCATCAATATCATTTGGGTATGAATGAAGAAGAGAGAGAAGGAGAGCTTGTGGTTTCTAAGATCTTTTACCAGACACAACCTAGACAATGCGTTGGTAATATTAACTGGTCGGATCATGATCATGCTAGTTCTTCTAAGGACTTGAATGGGATCATAGCCGCCGGAGATGATATCTCCACCGTCGCTGCCGCTTTGCAAAGTCTTGGCTCCGGTGAAATCGTTTCTAGGGTTAATATGAATCCCTTTACAAGAGACTACCATGAGGTAAATATTATTTATTTTTATATTTTCATACACTTAGAGCATCTTTATGGCGTTCTTATATGAGTTCTCATATAAATTCTCATGATTAAAATTTTAAAATAAATAAAAAATAGAAATTGTTGCAGAGAAAGTGAAAGAAGAGTCTTGAGATATTTATGAGAATCACATAAAACATGTGTGATCATACTATTGGTTTAAATTCTTCTTAAAACTAAAATTTAACTAAACAATTAAATTACATATCAAATACTAATATTTTATTGGTTGAGATACTCAAAAGAGTATCTCACCAATGCAAATGCTCTTACATTATGAAATATTTTAAGAATTAGCTAAAAATTGTTGATCTGATGTTTTAATTTTTTGGATAACAAGAAATTCATATAGATGTATTGTCTCGATATGTTTCTAGCATTTCATTTTCTTTATCGTTTATGAATATTATCTTCAAAAATTTATTTGACGAAACTTATTCTTCTCTTTTGCGAAATTTTACGTAAAACAGATAGTATTATCGTGGTGCTTAATGCAACAATGAGAGTTTAACAAAACATTTTTTGTGTGTGTGGTAATTGATATGTATGTAATTAAGGGGACAGCCGAAGCTTCAAAGGGAAGAGAAAACCGGTGTGTGTCCGGCACGTGCGAGGAAGTACATGATGGGATCATAAGACCATCATCATCATCATCATCATCCTTGTCCTTTCATCATCATCATTATATGATCCATGATTATAATCAACATCGTCGAATCGAAGATAGAAGAGAATTTTACATGCCATCATCATCATCATTGTATCACATAAACCCTACAATTAGACCGCAACATGTTAATACTACAAATACCGTCGTGCCCTTTCAGGTAATGTTCTTATTAATTACTTTTTCTTAGTAATAATTAAACCTAAAATTTAATTACCAAATTTGAAATCAATGCACGCGAACGTGCATGGACATTTATATACAGTAGTGTATATACAGTGTTTCTTGTCTTCTTGGGACACTTAATCATAACAAATCATTTTAAATAAAAACTAATGATTTTAGATCTACAGGCTCATGCAAAAAGTAAATCATACAAATCTATTATCAATGTCGTTATAAATTATTGTAATTACAATTTAACAAAAGACAGATACTTTTAATAATGACAGCAGCAGCAATTAAGGAGTCGATCGTTTGGTTCGGGATTAGAAGAGATAATTATGGGTTGCACAGCTACTAGCACAGATCAATATGTATGTACACTTTATATTCCCCAAAGTTAAATTTTCTCTTTTTTTTGTTCCAATAAAATAATTTTTTTAGGTTTTAAAGATATATAATTGATGATAATACTTTACAAAAACTGAAAATATCTTTATAAAAAAAACTGAAAAAATTTGAATTAAGTGGATACTCCCTCAGATTCATATTAAAAGATGTTTTAGGTAAAAAAATTTATTTCAATTTAAAAGATGTTTTCAGTTTTCAATGAAAAATTAAATACGTTTTGGTTGAATTGTGATTAGTTATATGATAAATGATGTTTTAGTTTATAAAAACAATAAAATTAATGATTTGTTAATCTATGTGCCAAAACTTAAACATCTAATATTTTGAAAGGAATATCTTAATTATTTAAACCAAAACGTCTTATTAACTCAGTGTGAAAAATGTAAAAAATCTAACATTCGACTTCCAATAAAGTATTAATTAGTTAGTAAAAGAGTTAATTAATGTGATTATCTATCCAAATTTCAAAATATTGTTTACCAAAGTTTGGATATTTGCAGGAAAGTTCAGAAGCAATTCCACAGCAAAATGCAGACTGGTTAACATTCCCACCTTTTTGGTAGGTCCAAAATTATTGAAATGATGAAAATCACACATTTATATCGTATAAATAATTACATTATGAACAATTTTGTTACATCATTATCAATCTTGTATCTGATTTTTTAAGAGATAATTGAGAGAAAGAATATAATTAATTACTAGACCGCGCAATTTTCGCAGGAACCAAACGGAGTCAGATAGTCAAAACCGAAGATTTTAACCGAACCAAGAGGAAGCATATATAGAAGAAGTCTTGCAAAAAACTCTGCCTTAGCTGTTGATCAATGCTGATTCGTTCAAAGGAGATTGAAGTCGGCTATATTCTTCAACAACCTAGTTACATATCAAATCACAATCATCCATAAACAAAAAAAAACCACTAGACTTTGTCTTGAAGAATCATACACAAGAAAATTACCAGGTTCTGTATCATATATAGATCAAGAACATCGATAAAGTGGGACGGACTTACCTTCCTCTGAGAAGGATGCAGCAAAACCCGCGGTCTTATCGAACGCACATGTTCAAAAGCTGCAGCCACAGTCATACTCTTATGCTCAATCTGTTTTTTTTTTAAAAGAATACAGAGTAAAATGTTAGCAGGGAATCTTTTTTAATATCGATTTTTTTTAAAACACCAACTAATCTATGGACTTACCAGATAGCAGAGAACAACTGTAGTACTTCTTCCGCGACCAGCTTTGCAATGGACGTAAGTTGTTTTACCGAGCAAAGCATTCTCTGTTACATAAAAGGGGAATGTATAGCACGAAACATAAAGAGAAAATGCAAATAATTGTAAAATAGAGTAAAACATCACTCACTATGAATAAAGTTAACAGCTCGGATAATATCTGCAATCGAAGGAGCGAACAGGTAATCCCGTGTTGGTATCACTAAATGCTCCATTTCATAAGCCTAAAACGAAAATTTGAATACTCCACAACTAGACATAAGATTTGGAACACAAGATCAGGGGAGGCATTGAACATTACATTGTACATAGAGGATGGTACTAAAGTCTCATAAGGCTCATTAAGAGTGATTACTCCACCAACTCCTAACTGTTTTAGTCTCGGAACATCCTTACGAAATGGAACCGCTCCCATCAGAAGATACTGAAAAAAGAAAGGCTATATGCATCAGAAAACACCGCATAGACTCGACATTAAACCCTGGCTTGGCTTGGCTAACTAAACCAACAACGGATACTCGAGATTCGAATGAAGAACTCAAAATTCAGTAGTCTACTACATAACTATCCGACAGAAACAGTTAGGATACTGATACGCGCAGAACTCACACCGCAGTGATGAAAAAGACCTGAGCACAAATCTAGAAACAGTCAAGCTCTTAAAGCTATTTCCTTTGTAAGAAGAAACGAAACTTTCAGCTTCTCCAAACATTTACAGCAATTCAAATTTCCTCCAACTTTCGAGACATTTCATTGAAACTCAAATTCCAAATGCTAAAAAGTTACCAACTTTGAATCTCAAAACAGAAACCCTTTGGTTTAAGAGTTTAGTAGAATTAGAATCTAATGATCTTGACATTTGCTAAGCTTTCTCAGCAATCAACACGAGAAATTTTCAAAAGGAAGGCAAGAGAAAGACAGAAACCTCATCGATTTGATCCCACCATCGAAACTGAGACTGGAGCTTGAAGCGTACGAGGTTGTACAAAAGAGTCGGGTAAAACAGGATCCGACCACCCGCTCCGATCAAAGCTCTCTTCGCTTTGTCGCTCTTTAAAACGCCATCGTTTCGGGATGATCGATGCTTTCTCGTCGTCATCTACCTTCTGGGTCATCGATCATCGCTGGAAGTTATTAAAGAAACTTTGAAGACTGATCTGGTCAAAGAAATTTCACCAAATATTTTTGTTGTTCCTTTACGTTATATTTACAAAGTCAACATATTAAAGCCCATATCAGTAAGACATATTGGGCTTATAAAGATCTAAGAGGCCCATAAGAAGTTGCCAAATAAGAAATTTTAAATTCTTTGTTGTAAAATGTTAAATAATTTTTTTTTTTGTAAACTGATTTTCTATTAAAACATGAGAAATAAAAAAGGTTCGGAGCCCATTAGGCCCAGTACAAGTAACTAAAATAGACCAAAGAGACTACATTAGTTAAATTTGAACCAATTCTGAACCATAGTTGAGTACGAACCAGATTTTCGGTTAGACAGCTAACCAAATTAAAGCTCACCTTAATGATGTCTCTTTCCCAATTACAGAGAAGTCGAGCGTCTGTTCCAGAGTTGATAATCTCTTTGGGTCTCAAATTATATCATGTCGGTGTTGCTTAGCCATAGTTGAATCAGTGAAGAAGCCGTCTTTGGAGAGGAATCACGAAGAGAGAGGGCTTTGTTGCGGATTAGCTGATCAATTTGAGAATATAGAGAGTCAACGGATCTGAAAATATTTATGTGGTAACGATCATTCCTCTCTGCCCAAAGGAGATACACCGTCGCTTGCCAAGCTAGAAGAGTAAGTCTCCTGTACGTTCTTGATCCAGTAATGTTTTGCAGATTCTGTATTGTGTTGTCCCAAGATCTCAGTGGTTGTAATCGACAACGTCTTCCAATTTTTGACCACAGAGACCAGCTGTAATCGCAGGAGAAGAGAAGGTGATCTCGTGATTCACCAGCAGAATTGCAGAGTAGGCATGAAAGATCACCTTGATAGCCCCAGTCACGGATCCTGTCTCTAGTAGGACATTTGTCCAAGACAAACAACCAGGAGAGGAAAGCGTGTTTTGGAATCCTGCCAGAGAACCAAATCAAATCCTTCCACGGAACCTCCGGTCTGACATCTCGAATCTCATTGTAAATTATCGATGAGGTAGGACTTCCCTTAGATTGTACATTGAAAGGCCATGAGTAGGAATCCTGTGAGTTCGTAAGGGAGATTGTTGTTAAATACGCTAGGACAGATAGCTGTTTCTCTGATCTGGCTTGAGGTAGATTCCATCTGGTTCCTGTCCATAGATCTGCTAACTTGGAGCTCTTTCTAATACCCATTCTCTGCGGTCCATCTTCTCCTATGTACTGCAGGAGAGAACCTATAGGAGACCAATTATCAGTCCAGAAACTACAATCTTTCCCATCACCAACTGTGAGTTTTATCCATGAGTACACTTTGGATCTTGACTTTATTAGCCGATTGGCTAACCAAGAATGTTTCTGATTTGTTTTGATAGTCCAGAAGTTACTCAATTTATTTTGAAGGACTTCCTCTCTGAACCACGCAACCCAGATGGACCCGGCTTTGAAGAATAGCATCCAGATCAACCGTAGGAGGTTTGCATCGTTATAGGTAACTAGATCTCTTAACCCTAACCCTCCTTCTGATTTTGGAGAAGATACCGTTTTCCAAGCAACTCTAGCTGAGTTAGAACCCTCAGTTTTACCTTTCCAAAGGAGGGTTGAAGAAAGAGAATTGATCATCCTTATACACTTTCTTGGCAGAGCAAATGTAGCAGTCCAGAAACCCGTTATCCCTGCAATTACTGATTTCAGTAATTGTAGTCTGCCTGCGAAAGAAAGAGATTTGGTTGTCCAAGCGCTCATCTTCTTCTTTATAGACTGAATTAAAGGAGCACAATCCTGGATAGTCAACTTCTTGGTACACAGAGGTAGTCCTAGATATCTCGCAGGTAGATTTCCATGCCTAATACCAATGTCTGAACAAATTTCTTCTATTTCCCTGTCAGAGAGACCAGATGCGTAGAAACTCGTCTTTTGAAGGCTTACTGCTAGTCCTGAGAGTTTCTCAAACTCATTGAGTATTGAGAAGATATTCCTTACTGAATCCAGCCTCCCATCTGTGAAGATCAACAAGTCGTCGGCGAAACACAGGTGAGTTATTTTCTGCTTTCTACACCGATGATGATATCCAAATTTTCCATCTTCTGCTCCTTTGTTTAGCATTAGGGAAAGGAAATTCATGGCTATGACGAAAAGGTAGGGGGATAAAGGGTCCCCCTGCCTTAGTCCTCTCTTACCCTTGAAGAAACCATGAATAGAGCCATTGAATCCAACCGAGAAAGCTGTAGTGCAAATACAACTTTCAAGTCTTCTAATAAAATCACCAGGTATCTCTATTCCTCTTAGGCAGCTTACAATGAATTCCCAACGAACTGTATCAAAGGCCTTAGCTAGGTCTATTTTAATCATTAGCTTCTTAGGACCTTTACTCCTCTGGTATCCACTGACTAGGTCACTAGCTAGCAGAGTGTTTTCTACCAATAAACGGCCCTTAACAAATGCTTATTGGTTTCTCAAAATGAAATGTGGTAGAAAGGGCTTTAGTCTATTAACCAAGAGATGGGAAATAACCTTGTAGATCGTGTTGCAACATGATATAGGCCTGAAATCTGATATCATTGTTGCTCCTGGTTTTTTTGGTACAAGCGTCAGGATAGTTGAGTTTGTAGCAGTTGGCATGAAGCAGTTCTGGAAAAAATTTTGAATGCTGTGCGTAAGATCTGATCCCAAAATACTCCAAGCACTTTTGAAAAAGCCTGAAGTGAAACCATCAGGGCCCGGTGATTTGTTCGGATTCAATTTATGAACTGTTTTCCTTATTTCCTCTGCAGTTGGCGTGGAAGAAAGCAGATGCTTGGTCTCTTGAGGGCACCTGAAGGATGTCATGGAGGAGAACCATGTCTGGGGGAGCAGAGAGCAGGGAGAGAGGAAGGGCAGAGAACATTCCGGAAGTGTTGCACAGCAATCTTGCTAATCTCAAGAGGGTCTGAGGTAATGTTTCCAGCAGAATCAGTTAGAGAACAGATGGCATTTGAGGCATTTCTAGCCTGTGAGATTTTATGAAAATAGGCCGTGTTTTGGTCTCCTTCTTTCAGCCAGTTGATACGGGATTTCTGCTTGAAAAATGCTTCTTCAACACCTCGGAGGAACATCCATTTGGTGCGCAGGTCATGTTCTTGCTGGAACAAAGCTGGAGTGGGAGTTTGTAATGCCTGAACCTGCACATCATGAAGCAAATTGTTAGTGGCAGTCACTCTCTTCTGTATTTGAGAATAATTCTCTTTGTTTATGATTTTCAACTCTCTTTTTATTTTTTTCAGTTTCGCACTCAAGGAGGATAAACTCTGATTATCAGAGGAGACACTTCCAGGCTGATTCTAATTGGCTTCCATCAAGGGTAAGAAATCAGGGTGTTTGGTTAAGTAGTTTAGAAATTTGAAGGGCCGGGTTCCTGAAATTGGGAGAGGGAGAGCTAGGTCTAGAAGGCAGGGACAATGGTCCGAAAAATCTGGGGGTAGGAAGGATGCAACACTGTTTGGGAAGGAGGATAACCAAGGCATATTGACCAGCAAGCGATCTAGTTTCTTTGAAATGGGGTTTAGAGGCTGTTTGTTTGTCCATGTATGAGCAGGCCCCTGGAACCTTAGGTCGAAAAGGCCTAGTTAAAGGAGACAATCCCTGAGATTGCACATATCAGTAGTGAGATGGTCAACAAGGTGGGAGGAGTGTTCAGCATGGTGGAGAATCTGATTGAAGTCACCCCCAACAATCCAAGGTTTAGCTTGAAGGGATAGCTGCTGCTGAATGTGAATCAGTTCACACCACAGGTCGATTCTTTCCTCTTCCAAGTTTGATGCATAAACTGCTGTAAAGTAGACTGTCTGTCATCCATTAATGGATATCTCCAATGTCACAGATTGCTTGGACTGGTGGAGAAGGGAGCAAGTAACGGGATGCTTCCAAATAAAGATGATCCTACCGTCTGCATCAGAACTATGATTGGTTAGATGGTTCCAATCTGGACAGGTACATTGCAACACATGGTTCAGGTTTGGTTCTTTAATGTGAGACTCTAGAATGGCACCAAAAGAAGGCTTAGTATAATTTAGCCATGCCGAGAAGGGTCTGTGTTTATCTTGTGAGTTAAGACCCCTTACATTCCAAAAAAGCTTTTAGATACATGGTTAATTTAGAGGGTCCACTCCTTTTGGGAGGAGGTGGTCCTTAGAAGGGACAATGGTAGACTGCTGGATTTCTGTGACTGAGGATGAAACAGACATTTCTGGATGGGTAGTGGCTAGTGGTGGAGGGACTTTTTGTAGGATTTGAAACGGGTTTTGAGAAACTGTGGGAATGATGGTTTTCTTTTGGGTGGATATGGCTACTGTTGGATTTTTTGGTTGGACAAAGGGAGGGTCAGAATCTACAATAGGGGGAATAGGAGGGGTGCAAGGGTTTCTACTAGACTCAGGGGGTAAAGGAGCCTGAGAACCATGCTGTCCTGTACCGAGATTATCCATCAAACCATCCTTTTTGAGAGTAGGAGGAGTTGATTTCTTTGGAACCCACTGTGTCTTTATGTTCGGACAGAGCCTGATGGAATGTCCAAATCTCTTGCAATGCGAACAGGTAGGAGGTATCCATGGATACGCCACATCAATGGTTATGATTTCTCCACTCTGTCTTTCTATTTCAACCGATTTGGGAAGAGGTTTTGATATCTTTGCAGCAATCCTAACATGCGCTTGTTCAGGATTTTCCAAATTTAGCGTGAATTCATCCATATCTTGTGGTTCGCCAATAAGCCCAGCTATGAAGTTCAACCCTTGCCTATGATTCAGGTTGAGAGGCACACCGGAAAGATGAGCCCATAGAGGAATAGAATCCATCTCCAATGTTTCTTGTTTGGAGCCCCAAGGTATGACAAAGAACATAGCTTCTCCCACATACCATACCTTTTTCTCTAGAACTTTCCCTCTGATATACGCATTTGGGATGCGAATAAGCATAGAACTTGTTGCAGGTCTGATGTGGATCTCAAGCCTGGATCCCTTTCCCCACATGTGATTCAACACACTGAGAATTTGGCCTTTTGGGGGAATCCTACAAGTGAATTTGCCGATGATGAAATCTTTGTGGAGAGCTTCCCCTTCCTCAAAGATAGAGTCAGGGACCAATACTCTGGGAATTCCGTCCGGGGAGTAAGAGGTAGGAGCCACTCTCTCCAGAGATTTGTCAGTGATCTTTTTTAGTTTTTCAACCCAAGTTTTGGTGTTTTGGTTCACAGGCAGAGGAGTGTACTCACTCGGGACAATATTTGTGGTGCTGACTTGAGTAGTTTGGTGAGGTGCTACAGGGGAAGAGGGAGGGGGAGGTGAGGAAAGGGAGGAAGGGATAGTGGGTGTTGGTGAAGGGAGAGAAAGAGAAGCTAATCCAGCAAGAGAAGAAACTGGAGAAGAGAAACAGGATGGGGCTAAGCCAGTAGTGAAGTCTGAGGTTTGATTTCTAGTATGGATAGTTTGAGTTGGGATTTGGGTAACAAGGGGAGTAGGTTTGGGGAGGATTCCAACACCTATTGTACAAGAGGAAGAAGAGGAAGCAAATTGTGAAATCTGAGTTAGGTTACGATGAATAGTGACTTTAGGTCGAGATTTGGGGTTTTTAAGATGAGAGCTCCAACTCTTTGCTAAGGTTGCAATCAGTTGGGAAAGCATCTCAGTAGGACGATGAGGAGCTAGGAGACCTAGCACAACTCTAGAAGGGTCTATGAAAGGAGAGGAAGGGGAGGAAGGAGAGGAGGAAGGCAGGGGGGGAAACTGGGACAGGGAGAAAGGAGAGCCAGGGTCAAGTGGTGGGTCAGGGGGCAGGGGTGGCGGTCTGATGAAGCCGGAATTTGCCGGAGCAGACGCAGGAAAGAGCCAGGAAACGCCTCCGGGGGATAACCAGGAGTTTTCCATTCTCTGCGAAAAAATATGTAAAATATGTAAAATGAGAGGTGTTTAACTGCTCCTACATCAATATGCTTCTGCTCTTCAGATTTGCTGAGATTTAATGTCTTTGAAGCTGGTCTAGTAGTCTTAAGCACATTTGTCTGACTTGGTTCGAACGGGATGGGGTCTAGTGGGAGTCTGCCTATCAATATGACTAAAATGTTAAATAATTGTTTATGGTTTTCTTTAATAATTAGTTATGCTATAGTAGCTGTTTCCATTAACTATTATTGTTTTAATTTAATTAAATTCAATGTTAGGGCCAAAATTAAAATAGCAATGATTTTTAATGAAAAGGAAAATGTTCAAGGAAAGAAATAATTCAAATTTTAATTTATTGTTTTTTCCTTAAACAACTATTTTCCTTAAAATAAATTTAACTTTCCATTAGATGATTTTCGTATCCTCTTTTTCTATTTGCAGATTTTTATTGGCAACGTTACTACATTAGCTAAATTAAAATATAGTGGTGAAAATAAATTAAAATCTTGTAGATTTTGTGCACACCTCAGGGTGTCTTTTTTCCGAAAAATAAATAAATAAAAAAGATATAAGTCGTTCATGTATAAATTTGCGTAAATGCCACTGCGACACACACACTCGTAGTTAAAACGCTATCTCCAGAACATTCTGATCAACCACAGAAGCAGAGCCGAAGAAGAGGAAGAAGGCGAAGATGTCGTGGCAGACTTACGTCGACGATCACTTGATGTGCGACGTTGATGGCAACCGTCTCACCGCCGCCGCAATTCTCGGCCAAGACGGTACCGTCTGGGCTCAGAGTACCGATTTCCCTCAGGTTAGGGTTTATGCCTTCAGCGAATGTTGATTCTTACTTGCTATGCGCGTTTGATTCGTAGATACTTTAATGTATCTAATTCTTCTCCTTTGTTGTTTCTCTGATTGAAGTTTGAATTGGATCTATATGATTGTGTTTCGATCAACATCTGATACTATGAGCTATAAGTTTGATTCAGTGATGTCTACTGAGGTTTTCATTGACAATTGCAATAGCTGCAGTAGAAGAAGTTCGATTCACAAGTTGTGATTTCTAATTGTGTAAGAAATGTTGCTTTTTGAGCTGGGATTTTCAGAGTGTGCAGTGGTCTATGTTGTTTGTAGTTTGCTTAGTTTGAGAACTTATGAGAAATTGAATTTGTCTTGTCACCTGAGTCTATGTTTCTCTTATGGTTTTAGTATTGTCGTTGTTTTAGTTGACACCTGAGGAAGTCAAAGGCATCAACAAAGATTTTGCTGAACCTGGAACACTTGCTCCAACGGGATTGTTCCTCGGTGGCACAAAGTACATGGTAATCCAAGGAGAGCCAAATGCTGTCATCCGAGGAAAGAAGGTAACTTACTAGACTCTTTGATCGTTGCCCGACTTTGATGAAACCTTTTGTTTTTACTGCTGCTCAGTGTTACTTTTGCTTCCATTGTAGGGATCTGGTGGTGTTACTATCAAGAAGACCACTCAAGCCTTGGTCTTTGGTATCTATGAAGAACCAATGGCTCCTGGACAGTGCAATATGCTTGTTGAGAGGCTAGGTGACTACCTGATTGAATCAGGTCTCTGAAACTCAAACCGCTGCTATATTCCCATTGATCGTGTAATCTTATAGTTATGTCATGAGAGAAAAACTATTTATATATCGATTGTGATCATTTAGATATCATGTGATGGATCTTGGGGTTGTATGATTTCAAAACAATATGGTATTGCTTCTAATTCTTTTGTGAGTTGCATTAAGGGCAGATTTCGACCACAAGATGGTGGACAAAAGTGGTTTATGCCAAACTTTCAGATATAATGTCTGTACAACAAACAAATCCAATGCAGGAAGATAGACAAAATTAGATGCGGTCACGGTTTCTTGACCAGGGACAAATCTTACGTTTCCTGCTAAAACATTGACGACTGACTCAATGTTCTATCTTACAATGCCTGTGAATTCAAACCGAACAACAACGTGATCACGAGACAGATGCTCAAGATCCATCTAGGCAGTTTGTTTACACGCAAAGTTGAAGAAAATGAGGTCAATGCAGTGACATTCGACACCGTGGTTTTGTTCCTGCGGAAGTTTTTAACAGGTTAGTATAAAGATGTATGCATTGTTTTTCAATTTGCAAATCTGGAACAAAGTTGCTGTCTTTATGACATACCCGCCTGCCGATATGTATATGCATTTGTCATAACCTGTAACAACATTGAATCAGATTAAGGTTAAACCAAGACTGCTGTTTTGTGATTCTACAGAAACAAAAGCTGGAGATACTTACTGGGGTCCTTGTTGACCTTAACTCCAGCTCCTCCAAAGCTACAAGCCACGTCGGTTGCTCTGTTTTGCTGGTAATAGCTATTGAACACGAAAGAAGCATGAGAAACTAACGTATCTGGTTGGAAACAAGGCTGGCTCGGTTGAATAGCCGTGCAATCAACATTTCCAGGACCACAAGCCCAATCCAAAGCACCTTTCAGATCTTTCTCTGAAGCTTTAGAAGAAGCAATACACCAGCTATTGGCACTCCCACTCGAGTTTCTGCCCCTCGAATTTGACTGGTACCCGTTGTTCTTTCCAGTGAAATCCAACTGATAAACGCTTGTCTGGTCAGGGTAAAAAACTCCCCAGTTTCTCTCTGAATCTAATCCTGTTTTCCGGTTCTCATTGAACAATGAGAATATATAAATGGTCATAGCCTCTCCTGGCTTTGCAGGTGTCCCCTGATCAGAAACCGTATGGTGAATTATGTTTGAATTGTATGTCTCTGCATTGTCAGGAGACGCAGCATCTTTCTCCTTAGGTGAACCTTTGGTCGGCCATCCAGTCTCGGTGACCATAATCTTGATTGTCCTGAAGTTCAAAGCCGAGAGAGCGAAATAGAGAGCATCGACTTGAGCATCAAACATATTCTTGTAAAGCAAACCCGTGTTCGGGTCAATCACTTCAGAGGAAGACTCAAACAGAACATAATCCAAAGACACATTATTCGGGGAATCTCTGTAAGCATAATACGGATACAGATCAATCATGAAAGGAGACTGATTCTCAGCCAGGAACTCAAGCATTGGCCTTAAGAAATACGCATAGCTGCTGTTGAACGCTCCAGCAGAAGGAGGGAAAGATCTAGAGAGAATCCCCAGTGAAAGAGTAGTCGAAACCTTGATTCGTTTACTCAAACCGACTTTTCGCAGAGCGGTTAACACATTCTGCATTGCAGGGACAACAAAAGATGAAGCATTGGTGTGTGGATCATCAGTAGATTCAGCACCAACGGTTATGTAAGTGATCTTGGTCGTTGGATAGTATGGTAAGACACTGTTCTTTAGCCAAGTATCTACATTTGATTGAAACTGAGAGAAAGCTTTGAGATCGGAGTTTGGAACTCCGATCATAAGCTCAATGCTTGTGTTTCCAAATGCTTTGAGGACTTTGGAATTGTAATCGTAGATTCTAACGTATTTTATGTTGTGCTGCTGAATCAATTCGACAACTTTCTCCGGTGTCGGAAGATCGTCGGCGCTTCTTCCGTAACAAACTCCGACTTTTCCGGCGTAACAACAGTCTGCAAAAATTAGGGGGAAGAAAAAGACAAAAATCAATTGTTTTTTTGTCGATAACAGATTAGTAAATAGCATTGAGGAATCCAAATTTTGCACTTGAAGCTTTAAAAACATGTCTCTACAGTAGAATAAAAGAAGGTAATGGAATCAATCAAATTGAAACCAATGAAAGTTTTGTAGCTCTTGAAGTGAACACTAGAGAGAGAGAGAGAGATAGAAGCAAACCCAGAAGCATAAAGAGAAGAAAAATGGCGACTACGAGCTCGAAATCTCTAGCCATTGAGCTGAAGATAACTAGCACACTCTTGCTTCCTTTCCTCGAAAGAAGGAAGCTTTACTTCTTCTTCTTCTTCTTCTTCAACTTCTTCTTCTTCTTCCCTATTAAAGTTTGAAGCTTTTTCTCTTTCTCCGGAGGAATAAAGCTTTGTGAAGCTTTCTCTCTCTCTCTCCGCCGAGAGTGGGAAACTGTAGTTTAGTTTTAGTTTTTTTTTTTCCGTGGTACTGTTTTTTTCTTGTCAGAAATTGAACACTGGTCGGGAACGAAACGGGCCTCAGGGAGAATAATAAATTCTATTTAATAGAATTGTTTGGATTCCGCTTAGCTTTTAGATTATTCCAAACTTTTTCTTTCTTCAAAATAGCTACATTATAAATTAAAATTGGTCCCATGTAATTTAATTTTTTTTGTGAACTTTGGATACGCTATAATTACATTAATAAATTCGACCATAAATGTTCTACTTATTTTCATATATATAAAATTTCATTTTAAAAAAATGAAAGATTAACTTTACTTTTAATTGATTCCAAAGATAAATAAATCAATATTGCTGTCCCAAAAAAAAGAAGAGAAAGGGACAAATAAATCAATAATGCTTTTTTCTTTTTGCCAGCTGTTCAACAAACCAGAGATAACCGATGGAAATGGCTCAGATGTATGGGCTTATTTAGGCCCAATTAAAATCTTAATGGGCTACTTTAACAACTCATTTTGTTTTTTTTTATAAATTATATATATATATATATTATTTTTTTTTATTTCCCGGTCTCTCGCGTTCAAAATTATTAGTCCGTTAAGAATCGTCGTCTTCTCTCAACTTCTCACTTTCTTTCTCTTTCTTGAACTTGCCTATTTAGAAACCCTAGAGAGAGACAGAGACAGAGACAGAGCGATAATCCCTAAGAAGAAAGAAGAGAGAGAGAGAGAGAAAGATGAAGATCAAATCGAACTTGAAGCAGCTTAAGCTCTCCGTTCCAGCTCAAGAAACTCCAATCTCTTCCTTCTTGTAAGTTTTTCACGCGATTTCTCCTTTTGTCTTTTTGGATTTCGAAACGAAGAGATACTTTAGATCTTAAGATGCTATAAAGTAATCGGATCTTGCTTTTTTGATTCCGAATTTCCGATTGTACTACGATTTGTTTTGTTTCGCCAGATTGTTAACAAAAAAAATCAAATGATTTTGAATCGATTTTTTTTGGGTTTTAAAAATCGATCCTGCTTCTGAGAAATTTGTTTGAATGTTCTTCGAATTCAATTGAAATCCAAGAAGGAAGAAACTTAATCGTCTTTGATTTCATGGCGAATGTGTGTTAATGAAATGATAGGACTGCAAGCGGAACGTTTCACGATGGAGATTTTCTTCTAAACCAGAAGGGCTTAAGGGTGATGACATCAGATGAGAAGCAATCAAGGGTAAATTTCACTTGAGTTTAAAGCCTAATCTTTTTTCTTTGAGATCAATGTTACAGAGAACATGTAATTGAGGCAATTTTCCATTGTAGCAATCTGATAGCAAAGAACTTGATTTCGAAATTACTGCCGAAGACTTGGAGACGGTGAAAGTCATCGGTAAAGGCAGTGGTGGAGTTGTCCAATTAGTTCGACATAAATGGGTTGGCAAATTTTTTGCTATGAAGGTACCTTCTCATTTTCATTAACATTGGCTTTCAAAAACATTGGAAGTAGGGAAGTCTTTCTCTTTCGATAATATGATCGACTAAATGATTCACATTTAATTCATTATTTACTCTGTAATGCTGGTGAGTGACAAACAGGACTTGAGTTTCAAGAACTCTTTTTTGGGTTTTGAGTTTTGTTTATTTTATGAAATCACAGGTTATACAGATGAATATACAAGAAGAAGTACGCAAGCAAATTGTCCAGGAGCTCAAAATAAACCAAGCATCATCACAATGTCCACATGTTGTAGTCTGCTACCACTCTTTCTATCACAATGGTGCCTTTTCCCTTGTGCTCGAGTACATGGACCGTGGGTCTCTTGCGGATGTGATAAGACAAGTGAAGACTATTCTTGAACCTTACCTTGCTGTTGTCTGTAAACAGGTTCACTTAACTCCCTATACTTCAATACATGATTCAAGCCACTCTCATGATTTATCTATCACTCTTTACTTATTTTCCCCCCTTGCAAACAGGTTTTGCAAGGCCTTGTGTATCTGCATAACGAAAGACATGTCATACACAGAGACATAAAACCATCAAACCTTCTTGTAAATCATAAAGGAGAAGTGAAAATCTCAGATTTTGGTGTCAGTGCAAGTCTTGCTAGCTCCATAGGACAAAGAGACACATTTGTTGGAACCTACAACTATATGTCGGTATGAAAGCTTATCAAAATCTCTGCATTGAAACTACATCCTACCAAATTCATTGACGATACAGCATTGTAGTACATACATAACTATGTCTCTTTTATCTTTCTTCACTTCACAGCCTGAGAGGATCAGTGGAAGCACATATGACTATAGCAGCGATATTTGGAGTTTGGGCATGTCAGTGTTAGAATGTGCAATAGGAAGATTCCCTTACTTAGAATCTGAAGATCAGCAAAACCCGCCTAGCTTTTACGAACTCTTGGCAGCAATCGTAGAGAGTCCACCACCTACTGCTCCTTCTGATCAATTTTCACCTGAGTTTTGCTCCTTTGTATCATCCTGGTAAGTGGTGTCTCATTAGTTGCATCTTCTTCACAAGAGGCATAGAAAGATTTAATGTTAATGGTTCAAATGTTTCTTATTTACATTTTTGAACAGCATACAAAAAGATCCTCCAGCAAGATCATCATCTCTGGATCTCTTGGTAAGTAATTCTCACTCACCTCTCTGTCTCTCTCTCTCTCTCTCTCATGGTAAGTAATCATTTAGGATCTTTGGTGAAATATTTTGTTTCTGTTCATGTTCTTCAGAGTCATCCATTCATAAAAAAGTTTGAGGACAAAGACATCGATCTCGGGATACTTGTTGGCACTTTGGAACCACCTGTTAACTTCCTTAGATAAGTAAAGTCCTCTTGTCTCCTTTTGCATTTGGTATATGATATGATTCATGATGATGTGTAATGTGTCTCTAAAGATTATTACTTGATGATCAAAAACTGAATGAGATTTTGTTATTCATTGCGTTCTTCCTTTAAAATGTCATATGTGATTAATTAGACGGAGTCAATTAAAGAAGTTCCAAAACTATGACATTTCATCAAGGCCAGATCAAAGGATATAGTCTTCTTGACTTTACTTATCTGATTTCAATATTAAAATAGAAAAAAAAAACCACAAACACCAAAACCAAAATCCAGTAAAAGAGAAAGCTAAAGAAAACTCTTTGTGTTTTTAAGATAGAGAGACAAAAAAAAACAGAGTTTAGTCAAACAGAAGCTGACAAGTCTCTGAAACTCTGAACATAGACTTAACCTTTTTCAACATGCGATGATGTTTGTTTCTACATCTTGTTGAGAATGTAGCCATCTTTAGACAAGTAGCTTTTGCTAGTATGTAGGCAGCCACTTTCCTCTCTTGCTCTGTGCCTTCATATTGTCTCCATTCCAAGATCTCCAGACGCGTCGATAAACATTCCGGAACATCTATTGGTTCCATCCATAGGTTCGTCTGATCATTGTAACGTGCTCGATGCATCTGTGGCAAAAGAGAAAGAATGAAACATAAAGTGTGTTTGTGTTAAAAGAAAATAAAGATGTTGCATTCTACATACCGATTTAAGCTTGAGAGATTGAAGTCTTGGAGCATCATTGAGTATACAAGCAAGTAGATTGGCCCATTCCGCAGAACATGTACATAGTTCTAGATGTTCAAGATAGAAGAAGAAAGTTCCTCTAGGATATGGAGTCTACAATTGAACAACATATTACTTACTATAAAGAGAATGACAAAAAGGATAATCTTGACATTATTGTGAGTAAGAAAGTGTTTTCTTTTACCTTTGAAGTTAGAGAACATAGAGAGAGTTGTTGGATTGAGGTAAGAGATCCAATGAATTTCTCAGATTGGTCGCAAATAACCTCGATATTCGCTTTGATCACTTCAGGCATATACTCAAACATTAGAAAGTTACTGACTGTATCTTTAAACTTCAAATGCGTCAAGCAAGGAGCTTTTATCACAAATCCATGAATCCCCTCGACGTAGGCGCGTTTCCCTTTCGAGTTATCGATGTTTAAGCTCTTCAAAGTAGGCACATCGATAGTGAATATCATCACATTATCATCTTTGGTTTTGTCCACAACCAAATCTTCAAGTTTAGGACAGATTCCTAAAAGACTTTCAAGAGACTCTTCGCCCAAGAAGTTAACCGATAAAAGGTGCAGTCTTTTGAGTAATGGCAGGCGAAAGAAAGTCTTCGCCTCGATGCTTAGTTCACATAGTATCAATGTTTTTAGGGTTCTCCAAGTTCTCAAAGAACTTGACAGCTTTAGGGTTTTGCCAAACAAGTCGATTCTTAGCTCTCTCAAAGATCGAATAGCCGCGATTCGAACTAAGAAGTTGATGGTGGAAGCTGAATGGTCTTTTTGGTTGATCTTGAGATGGAAACTCTCTAAAGTTTGAGCATTGTTAACCAACAAAGATCCATAAACAAAACTCATTAAAGCCTCAAAACTCTCATATGATTTATCATCATCATCGAAAGTGACATTAGTCTCCAAGTTCCAAGGACCATCCCAACGTTTTCGTATGAGATGTTCTGCCATAGATCTCTTAAAAATTGATAGGGATGAAAATATCTTCAACATCAAAACGGTATAGCCAAAACCGGAGCAAACTTCACCAACCGGATACTTATTTACCT
>OVAN01002462.1:2600-33409 GCA_900406275.1 Anastatica hierochuntica
ACTTAGCTCGATTGCCCATTTCGCTAGTCTCCCCGACTGACTGGGACTGTGGAGAATAGTTTGTAATGGGAATGATGTGATTATGATAACTGCGTGCGATTAGAAGTACGATCTTAGCTATCGCGCCGACATTATGACAGCGAGTGCCAGTTTCTCCATCAGCGGGTATCGCGTCTCTGCGTCTAGTAAAGTTTTACTCACGTAGAAAACCGACTTCTGTTCCCCGCATTCTTCTCTAATGAGAACTCCGCTTACAGTCGTTACCGACACCGCGATATATAGGAACAATGGTTCTCCGACGACAGGTTTTACGAGAATCGGAGGCGTGGCCAGGAGAGGATGATGAAGAGAACATGGTCTAGTCAATCGTGGGCGACTAAACATTGTCCGTGTCTAGTCGCCCATGGGCGACTAGACATTGTCTGTGTCTAGTCGCACATGGGTGACTACACTTTTTCGAGAGTCTAGTCGCCCATGGGTGACTAGACATTGTGGCGACTAGACTTTGTCGAGAGTCTAGTCGCCCATGGGCGACTACACTTTTTCGAGAGTCTTGTCGCCCATGGGCGACTAGACATTGTCAAGAGTCATTTCGCGGCTCTTTCCTCGTTGCGTTAGATCTTTTCTTACTCTCTCTTTTGCGCAGTTCATATCTTTGATCGATGGGATACTAACGACAACGGATTGGAGGTCGAGCGTCTTAAGAAAGAGCTTGCTGAATCGAAGGACAAGTCATTGCAGTTTGAGAGGAATTTGGAGGATATTGAGGATGCTCATTCCCTTGAGTTATCTCGATTGGAAACTCGGATTGGCAAGCTCGAGAGAGATCTCAGGAAGACGGCGAGCTCGTTGCTTAAAGGGAAGAAAGCTAGGAAGGCTAAAGCTTCTGAGTTGCGTCGTCTTCGACGTCAGGTAGAAAGCGAAGAAGGTTCATTGGCTCGTGGGATTTTGGAGGTCATGGCTGAGTCAAGGGTCATTTTGAGCGCCGATTCTCAGACTCATTTCGCCAAGATTGCGAGCTCCCTCGATTGGTTGATTGCACCGCTCCATTGATTTCCGATAACCCCGAGAGGTAAGATCCCGTGAATGTCGAGCTTCATGACGCTGTGGAGGGAGGAGAAGACGATGTGGCTCCGAGTTCTGGTGACATAGTGGATTGAGAACGTGGTCCTACCCGTGGATGGTGAGTGAGATTGTGGTCCCGTTCAGGACGTTTCTTTTTCGTTGTGGTTTGTTCCAGTCAGACATGGTCGTTATTTTTATGTTTCGGGACTAGCCGTGTGTGGCTACGAATCCCCTTCCACTTCGCGGTTTTGTATTAATAAACTGCATTTTTATTCTGATTTGATAGTGTATGAGTAGTGTTGCATACGTGGAGAAAGACTATGAGTTATCGTCTCATGTCAACTCCTTGGAGAATCGCTACATTCATTGTCGATTTGGGTGCAAGTTCTGGAGAGACTTAATCTTTCGGATTCTTATAAACATATGAATATTGACGAAGAGACAAGTTTTAGGATCTTATATCGGTTAAATATTATGTCTTCAGATGTTCGAGACTAGTGTGATGGGTTTAGGGCAAGACCTAGACTTACTCTCGGTTTTAGGGTCTACGGTGATAGCTTCAACTTACGTTTCTCGTTTACGTTTTCAGCCTGATTACGTCTCGATATTGAAGTCTGCGAGGAGTTCTCAGCTTATGTGACTTGCATCAATCGGAAAACGAGCATCTCTCCAAAGACAATTTTGAAGTCGTCTGAAAGTGCTAACCAAACTTTCGGATTACTTTTATAGCATGCTATTATCCTAGTCGGATATATGAGAGCTATCTCTATGAGATGGCTTAGTTTGTACGATGTTAAGAGTTTGTTGTGATCAGCAACAAACTTAACGGTAGATATTACCTTTTGCGAATCTTCATGAAGGATATGTGTTTAAGGATGTATTTAGTGCGTATGACTATTTAGTCTTTTAGAGAGGGGGACAACTTAAATTGTCTTGCGACGAGTTGACTACGTACCTCTCTTGGGGATCAAGTCGTCACGTAGTTCAATTTATCGTGATGATGTTGTTCAGTGATACGCACTATGTTCCAGGTTCTCGGAATTTTGACATCCTCCATTGTGGCAATTTCATACGCACCTGGTTAGACTACTTTATGACCTTGTATGGTCCTTCCCAGTTTGCTTAGAGTTTTCCCGCGTTCCGTTCGGCGGTATTTTAGAAAACTTTGCGTAGAACTAGATCGCCCTCCTTGAACCTGCGGCTGTGTAAGTTTGAATTGTAGTACTTTGTCGTCGTTGGTTGATAGTTTTGAATTCGTATGAAGGCTTGGTCCTGACGGTCGTTAATGAGGTCGAGATCGTCCAATATCATTAGATTGTTCACGTCTTCTCGTTCTAGGAGTAGTCTCCTGGTTATCCCGGAAAATTCGACTTCCGCTGGGATGATGCATTTTGTCCCGTATAAGAGGGCGAAGGGAGTTTCTCCCGTTGCTCCTCTTGGAGTCGTTTGTGGGACCAAAGTACTCCCTTGAGTTCTTCTACCCATCAACCCTTTTTGGCGTCCAGGCGTTTTTTGAGTCTGTCTAAGATGATCTTGTTAATAGTCTTTGACAGGTCGTTGCCTTGCGGATACCTGAGGGTGGATTTAGTCAACCGTGTCTTCCATTTTTCGCAAAAACGCCTCGAATTTTGTTGAAATGAATTGTGATTCGTTGTCTGTTACAATCTCGTATGGGACTCCGTGTCTGCATATAATGTTTCTCGACAGGAAACTTTCAACTTGGGCGTCTTTAATGCTTGCATATAATTCAGCTTCGACCAATTTTGAGAAGAAGTCGGTTAAGACTAGCAGGAAGCATTTCTGCTTAGATTTATGCATAGGGCCGACGATATCCATTGACCATCACATGAATGGGTATGGCGCTGAAATAGACAAAAGAAGCTCTGCGAGTTGGTGGATTGTTGGCGCATGCCTTTGGCATTTTTCGCATTTGCGTGCGAATTTCTCATAATCTTTGACCATCCTTGGCCAATAATAGTCGTGACGTTTGACTTTGATTGCGAGGGACCTTCAGCCGGTACGATTTCCGCAAGACCCATAGTGGTCTTCTTCCATGATTCTTCGTGATTCATTTCCCTCTACGCATGTCATAAATGGCCTAGAGAATCTCCATTTGTAGATTCCCCCGTATAATAATACATATCGGGCGGCCTGGATCTTGACTTTTCGAGCCGCCCATTTTTTTCGCAGGGAGCACTCCTTCAGTTATGTATGCTCGAATCGTTTCCAACCACGGCGTATCGCAACCATATTCAGATTGTTCCGAATTTCCCTTGGGTCAAGTGTCGACTTCGTCGACGTCCTCGTCTTTTAACTGGATTAAATTTGCGATGATTTTAGGGCCCATGCTCGGATGTTCAATGAACTCCACGGGAATTACTCGTCTAAGACTCGGGTCCGAGCTTGGTGCTAGGGCCACCAATGCATCGACCTGTGTGTTTTTCGGACGGGGGATTCACGTGAGAGCGAATTGGTTGAAGACTCGGGTAAGATCTTGGACGAGTTTTAAATATGATTCCATTCTTTCGTCTCTGGTCTCGTATTCACTGTTGAATTGTTTCGCAACAAGTTGAGAATCGCAGTACATGTGGATATTGCGTATTTTCAGTCCATGAGCCAATCAGAACCCGACAATAAGCGCTTCATATTCGACTTTGTTTTTTGAAGCGTGAAATATTAATCGGAATGATTGTTCTAGTACTTCTCTAGTTGGTGACGTGAGTCGAATCCCGATTCCCGAACCTTGCGTGGACAAGGATCCATGGACATGAAGGGTCCAAGTTGCGCATGGTTCTTGGTTCGTCGTGTTTTTCGTAGGGAGCTAAACCAAGAAATCGGCGAGTACCTGTGACTTTGCACAAGTCTTTATTCAGTTCTCGACGTCGTATTCGCTTAGCTCGATTGCCCATTTTGCCAATCTTCCCGATTGACTGGGACTGTGTAAAATCGTTCGCAGTGGAAACGAAGTGAGTACTATGATCGTGTGCGACAGGAAGTACGGTCTTAATTTTCGGGCTGACATTATGACGGCAAGCGCCAGTTTCTCCATAAGCGGATACCGCGTTTCAGAATTTATCAAGGTTTTACTTACGTACAAAATTAGTTTTTGCTCGCCACATTCTTCTCTGATGAGAACACCACTTACAGTTGTGGTTGATACCACGATATACAGGAATATGGGCTCTCCAACAACAGGTTTTGCGAGAATTGGAGGTGTGGTCAAGTAATGCTTTAACTGTTGTGAAACTTTTTCGCATTGTTCGGACCATTCGAACTTTTTGTTCCCTTTTAAAATGTCGTAAAAACGAAGACACTTGTCCGTTGACCGTGTGATGAAACGATTGAGCGCAGTGACTCTCCCGGTCAGTCTCTGCACTTCTCGCTTGTTTTTTGGAGAGGCCATTTCGATCAATTCGCTAATTTGTTTCGGGTTATCCTCGATCCCTTGGTATGTGACGAGATATCCGAGGAATTTTCCTGATGTCACAGCGAATCTGCATTTTTCTGGGTTTAGTTTCATATTATGCAAGTTTAATCTCTCGAAACATTTTTGTAGATCGGCGACGTGGTTTTTTTCTTCGAGGGATTTTACGAGCATATCATCAATGTATACCTCCATAGTCTTCACGAGCTGTTAGGAGAACATACGATTGACGAGTCGTTGATAAGTTGCTCCGGCGTTTTTGAGGCCGAAAGGCATTAATTTGTAGCAACATGTGCCGCGATCGGTGATGAATGCGGTTTTCTCGCGATCGTCAAGATTCATCATAATCTGATTATATCCCGAAAAAGCATCCATGAATGACAAGAGTTTGTTTCCCGATGTGGCCTCTACTAAGCGATCAATGCACGGCAACGGGAAGTTCTCCTTCGGGCATGCCTTATTGAGATCGGTGAAATCAATGCAAACTCGCCATTTTTTGTTTTTCTTTTTGACTACAACGGGATTGGCGAGCCAGTCTGGGTATCTAAATTTTGTTATAGACCCGACTTTGAGGAGTTTTCAACTTCATCGTTGACCGCGGTAGCGCGTTTCGGTCCCAATTTTCGCCTTTTCTGTTTGACAGGTTTGAAAGTTGGATCCACGTTAAGTTCATGACATGTCATGTTGATGTCAATTCCTGGCATGTCTTCTGCGGTCCAAGCAAACGTGTGAAGGTTCTCTTTCAAGAAAGCTATAAGTTGCGTTTTTATGGGATCGCAGAGATTAGCGCCAATTTCGACGCAATGGTGAGGGAACTCTTCGTCGAGGCATACCGAGACTACGGGCTCGCAAATCGGTTCGCGTTTCTCTTCCAAGGTTTCAGCTTTCCGTAACTGCCAGAAGATCTTTGTTTGATCTTGTTCTGAGGCGTCTTAGACAGAACCTTTTTTCTTTTTCTTTTGGGAGAGAGCTTCTGCCGTTGTGTTTTTACGCTTTAGTTCGGTAGCAAAACAGACCTGCGATATGTTACGGTCTCCCTGGATTGTTTCGATTCCGAAGGGGGTTGGACATTTGAGACAATAATGGTATGTAGATGGTACGGCTTGCATAGAGTTAGCTATGGAACGCCCATGATCGCGTTGTATGAAGCGGGGCGATCTACAACTAAGAACTCCACAATTTTTGCTACGCTCCTAGCTTTAATCGTAAGGTTAATCGAGCCGAGGGTCATAGTAGTTTCTCCTGAGAGGCCTATCACTGGGCTTAAACTTTTTGGGACTTAAGGGAGTTTCTCGAGAGTGTTTTTAAAGATTATATCAGTCGAACATCCAATGTCGACTAATATTCTTGCGACATCGATATTTTGAATTGTCAATTCGATAACAAGGAGATCATAGTGAGGGTTATCTTGATCAGCCGTTGCTCTATCCTTGAAAGAGACAACAGCATCGTTTGTTAGTTTAGACATATCGTTTCTTGATCGATCTATGATTCAGCGTGAAAAAAATCTGTGAATCCCCTCCTTCTAGCGCCAAATTGTGGGAACCAAAATTCATACTGTCGATTTTTGTAATCGGAGGAAAGCCAAGAAACCCTAACTTTCCTTGAGGTCCCAGATTTCTGCTAAGCCAAACATTACGAGATCAGAATACGAAATAACAGAAGAAGTGCAAATAAAAAAGGAATCGAAATAGGAATTGAGCAATCGAGATCTTATTCAGAATCTTCATGTGAGCGTTACAACAGGTGGTAAGCCTTGACCGCAATAGCTATCAACGAGTTCCCTAGTTCTAACAACGTAAAACTTGTAAACCTATTTGAGTCGCAGTTCGCTAACAAAAACAGAAAAATAACCTAATCGCTCAAAGTGCTAAGTTTTGTAGAAATTTTTGTGTGTCTGTGTCCCTCTCCTTCGCCTCTCTTATATATGCCTTCGTAGGTCGGCCCTCTTTCCTTTTTTGCCCCCAATTCGAGTATATCCTTCTGGGGAAATATTCTTTTTATGATTCAAGTCTATCGTTTCGCGGAAATCTTCCTTATCTTCTAGATTTTTCCATATTTTATCTAAACTTGGCATTTATCGTTTTTCCATTTATCTTTCACGGAACTCGGGAAAATTGTCGATGTAGTTGGACCCATTCTCATCCGAGGTCGTAAGTGGACCTTTGTCGCATTTTGGGCCTTCTTGCGCTGTTTTGCAATGAAGTGATTTTTACGATTTCTTTCAGAGAAGTCGTTCTTTGCGCGATTACACGGTGATTGTTTCACGAAATGATAAGACCAATCGTATAGTTAAGATAATATCTGTGTTCGAGTTAACCGTTATCATTTTATACGATCAATACGAAGTTTTTACGAAAAGAACAAGTCTTTATGATCGTTATTGTGAACTTTAACGGGAATTTCAATCGAGACGAAACGAGAGACATTCAAGCAAAGATCTGAAGGAGAGGATGATGAAGAGAACATGGTCTAGTCAACCGTGGGCGACTAGATGCTGTTAGTGTCTTAACGCCCATGGGCGACTAGACATTGTCTGTGTCTAGTCTCCCATGGGCGACTAGACTTTGTCGAGAGTCTAGTCGCCAATTGGGGACTAGACATTGTACGTGTCTAATCGCCCATGGGCGACTAGAATTTTTGATGAGTCTAGTCGCCCGTGGGCGACTAGACCTTTTTCGTGTCTAGTTGCCCGTGGGCAACTAGACCTTGCTCGAGTCTAGTCGCCCACGAGCGACTAGACCTTGCTCGTGTCTCTGAAGCGATGCGGTTATCTGATGTTTTTGGTTATTTCTTATCGCTCCGAAACTTGTCTCTTGAGCTTCTTTGGGAGTTATTCGGAAGTCTTAGGTGTTGATTTTGATATTACAATTTGTGACCCCAACATCTTTCTCAACTCATACTCTTCAATTCTAGCCTTGAGGTTAGGGTTCTTGCTAGCTAGCTCTCTTAATCCGGTAGAGACAATGTCGACCTTGTACACCGGGAGCTCAAAATACTCTTTGAGTTTTTGCTTTATAAACCTTTCGGGGTATGGAAGAGTTGGTTGGTACGACTTCTCATCAATGTTCATATCCATAACACGTTTCTTTTCCTTAGTTGTGGCCTCGCCACCAAAAGCTTCCTTGACTTCTCTCTTTTGCTTGCTTAAAGACTCATGCTCAATGGTGAATTTCTCTTTCTTTGAGTTATATTGGGAAACAACCATTATCTCATAAACACATTCAACCTTAACCTCTTCAAGTAGCACTTCATCTTCGTCATAATGAATAATCCCATCATTATCAACTTTATATCCAAGAAATATCTCAAATTCACTAACCACATCCTCACCTTGATGATCAAAGGTGTCATTTTCAAAGACCATGTTGCAAAATTCCTTCAGATTCGCTTCAGATTTACCCGGTAGGATCCCTTTTCCTTTGTTCTTTGAAGAACTAGCAATTTGAGCCACTTGGTTATCAAGTGTTATCATGTGAGCGGCGAGATTCTCCACCTTCTTGTTTAGGTCACACCATACCCCATCAATCTTTTGATTCACATCACCCATCCTCTTGTTAAAATCAAAGGCGCCTTTGTTTTTCCCTTCCAATACTTGTTTTAGTAGGATGGTGTTCTCGTCCTATTTTGGAGGTTGATTGGATGAGCTCCCCGTATTCGTGAGAAACTTGAAGGGTCCTTTTGGTGGGAAATTGCTTGGAGCTTGTCCTTGTGGCCTTTCTTTTTACATCAGGTAGTTTTGATCCGATGGGTAGCAACATCTTGGTTTCGGTAAGAGAGGTTGCTATTCCATGAATGGAGGGTTGTAAGGCTTTGAGTAGTACCCACCTTGAGTGTAGCATAGATCCTCTTGGCCCTCAAGTTCTTTGTCATTTCCATTACCCTTACCATCTTCCACATGCTCCACTACATTTATCGATCTTTGATTCAACTTGGTTAGCCTATCAGTCTTTTCTTTAAGCTCTTTCAATCGAGAATCATCTCGGTTAGTCCCATTTTTACCGCGGCCATAGATTTGGTCGCTTTAAGCTAAGTTCTCGATGAGTTGCTCGCTTTCCTCAACATCTAAGTTGGCAAAGCTTCCCTTACTAGCCGTATCAAGGGAGTTACTATACTTTTCCAAACATCCACCGTGGAAAATCCCTAGCAAAGCATCTAACCCCGTGATACGGACAAGATCTAATATAATATTTCAACCTTTCCCAAGCTTCATAGAATGACTCATTGTAACCTTTTTTGAAGCTTGTGATGTTGTTTCGAATTTTGGCCGTCTTTTTCTTCGGAAAGAACTTAGTCATGAACTCTTTTTCCACTTGAGCCCATGTAGAGACTAAGTCCGAGGAGATATTCTTCTCCCATTGAGTGGTCGCACCACCTAATGAGAAGGGGAATAGTATCATCTTAATTGCCTCCTCACTCACCCCATTTATCTTGGCCGTCCTACAAAGCCACTCAAACTCATCAAGGTGGTCTAGAGGATTTTTCGCCGGATGACCATTAACCTTGTTGTTTTGGATCATGTTGATGAGGCTATGTTTTATCTCAAAGTTATTGGGTTCCACCACGGGAGGTTGTATCCCGGTCCTAATCCTCCTCGTATTAGGCTCATCAAATGCACCTATCCTTTGTGCTCTAGGATGCTCTTGGTCTTGAACACCAATCCCTTGAGCTTGGCTGTTGTCATCCACATTGTTTCCTTGGTTACCAATGTGATAAGGATTCTCCATGCCTAACCGTTGTAGGTGCTCAAGCCTTTCTCTTTCCCTTCTTGCTCATGTATTCTTTCTTGCCAAGCATTGGATGTCTTCCACTTGTGTAATAAAGTTTGATGGACCATGACTTCGCAAGTTAATGCACCTACAAAGACAAGAACAAAGATTGAGCAAGAATTAGTAACATCAAATAAGAAAAAAATGACTCATTCTCAACAAACTAACAAAGACTAAATGGAAAATTATCTTGCTCCCTGGCAACGGCGCCAAAAACTTGACAATGAGGAAGTCAAGCTTTAAACTAATACTCAACTCCTAAGCCTCAAGATTAAGGCTAGACGTTGTAGTACTTAGGATTATCGAACCACCAGGAGTAATTCTCTACACATTTAATCCTAAAGCTAGCATTCATTAATCTAAGTCTATAAAAGTGATTAGTTTTCAAACTCAAAAAAAAACAAACAAGCAAATCAAAGCAAGAGAGTAATGATTAAAAACGCAATCTCAAACTACTAAATGATGTTTAAGAAAGTTTCAATGATAAAAAGCATGCAAGCAATGGGTTAGGTGCATGAATGGGAAAACTAAATGCTAATCAAATGCAAGGTTGAGGTAATGAAGCAAGATTCAAGGGCAAGGCAACAAGTCAATTAGATCACTTCCATGATTCTAATCCATTTAATGAACCAAAGTAGAGCTAATCTTCCAATAGCATTCCTAAACTCATTAATCATTAAACACAAGCCCAATAGCCCACTAAACACCTTAATCATCTATTCCCATAGGCTAAGAGTGTTAAGCATGATTTAGATTCTCTTAGGCATTTCATCAAACACTTTTCGGGTGTGAAATCCTTAGAATCTAGAATTTTATTGATCACTTCAAATCTAGCCTTAAGCATCCCTAAATTGTGTGAATCTATATAAACCCAACCTCTAACATCAAGGGTTACAGACCGCTAGCTTCTTCTTCATCATGGCCTGGCGGTTGTTCTGAAGATTTCTGACCACCAGGCAGAGTCTTTTGGGTCGCTAGCTTCTTGTAAAATAGCTCGGTCCTCGCTTGTTTGGTCCTTCAAGTCCCCGGGGCTCATCCTTGGGGCTTCCTTCTTTCGTGGGTTGATCCAAAAGCACTGAAATAGAGTAGAAGAAGAGAATAAACAAACTAAACGCTATCCTAAGACTCCTAAATAAAACTAAAGACTTTTACTTACAAACAATACTAAAGTACCAAAAAAGAACCTAAATTCTATGAAAGCGTAACTAAATTCTAAGCCTAATTCATGCAATATTCACAAATATCAACAAGATCAAACAAGACGGATCCATAATCCCTAAGATAATCCAGTGCAACCAACACAAACACATTTGTTGCAAGGACGGCTACTGCAGTTCACCAAGATTACAATATTGATTCGGCGTCTCCTCGATAGAGCATGTATACCAAGATAATAGACTAAGAAAATGATCGATCAATAAAAAGGTCGAGGGAGTGAAAAGTAGCAAGAAGGAGCCAAGAAAAAATGGGATAAAAGCCCTAAGAGCCTATCAGTGTTGGAGCTTTGAGTCTCAAAGACACAAAAGGTTTTCAGGCCAAACAACCTAAGAACGAGCTCAATGGCACAAAGACCCGAAAGAAGTTTAGCACCCGCAAAGGAACTCACGCAGGGCAGAATATGGCATTGGATGAAACCAACGCATACAAGTCAAGATGGCATTCGTTGACTTCTATGGCCCCTCAATGAAAAGCCATCAGAGGTATCAGAAATCCTACCACTTGAAGAAGTAACAAGATTTACCATGGCCTCCATTGGTAGGGATAATGCCCTTGCAGTAAGGCGTTGATATGACCCCTTAAACCAATGAAGAAAAGGCCATTCAATGAAGTGTCTAAATCCTGCATTCGAAGGGAATGGCTATCTCGGAGGCCAGTTCAAGTTTCCATAACCTAAGGCCAAGGCTAAGGCAGGGAATGGATCAAAGGAGTGGAAGCCAAGTTAGAAGCAATAGAAGGCCATGGCGATGAACTTGGATAATAAATAAACGAAAAGCAAAGGAACTTGTGGATTTTATTTTATTATCATAAAAGTTCTTACAAAGGAACGATGACAAGCCAAATACTACAAAGCTTCTTCTCAGAAGAATGCAAGCTATTACATTGGGTTTCATCAGTACATCTCGAACGACTGAGCCTAGGTGAGAAGCCATGCAATGCCCTAGAGCACTTCTGCTGAAGCTAAGGACGCCTCTCTTCCTTGGACCCAGAGTGCCTATCCACAAAAGTCAGATCCAACCTAGGAGTTACATCAAGTATCCCCCTAGTAGATCAGATCAGACCAGTATATAAACACTAGGGCCAAGGATCGGAGAGAGGCGCCTAAGGGGGAGACTCGCACAAAACCTAGAGAAGCCTCGAGTCCTTCTATTTCAATGGCGGCAATAGACCCCAAAAAATCCAAGGGGACCCAAGCCCATCCATTGTGGTTGTTGTTGCAGCGATGGCCCAATATGGCCTGGCGACTGTACTAAGGGTTCTTGTGTCTTCCGACCATGGTTTTTGGTGCTGATGCGGCTCACCTTCGAATTGAAGGGTCATCTTCACTGAACTAATTCTCGTCATGGACAGCCCTGGCAACGTCAAAATCGAAGGAAGCGTCAAGGATGTCCAACATGACAAGAAGAGATAACCAAGGTGGAATTCCATTCGGATGGCCATGGCAACGACCAAGGAAATGGTCCACCATCGCTGCCTAGCTTGATGGAAGATCTCGAAGGTCGTCACTCCGTCACCGCAGGCGCTGTGCACTTCAACACCAATTTTGAAGCACCATGGAGAGATCGCCATGAAGTGACGATCACGGTTCCCTATCCTAGCATGATCTCCAAACTTGGACAACGGGGAAAATCCAGAGGTGACCCCTGAATTTGGGGAAACCCAAGAGACTCCTAGGCGATTTTGAGGATGATCCTTTGACAATCTTATCCTAGATATGTAAGGCAAAAGAGAAAATAGTTAGGCTGCATGTCCATGAACACAGATGATTAAACGCTGAAAGCCACAGTTTAGCGATTTCTTCAAGTTTGTCAAAAGGATCGGATGGCTAGAGCATGATGATTTGCTACAGAGACCGGAGAAAAGCGTTACCTTAGTACCCGAAGCTGATGCGACAGAGATGCGAACGACGGAAACCATTAGAGATCTGAAAAATCAAAAGAGAAATGGTTAGAGCCTGCTCAAGGATCCACGGAAAAGATCATCAACGGTTAAATCCCTAAGTCAAAATCTAAGATCTACTGCCATCGCAATAACGCAATCACTACTAAGGGTAAAAGAAAGCAAGATCTATCGGAGATATTCCAAAGTCTTATCGGAAAAAAGTAGAGAAAGTGGTTGACGTGGGTCGAGTTTACTATTTATAAACCTAATTCCTTACTTTCGATCTCGCAAGAGAATGGGGTCAATTGTAGTACTTTAGGATCGTCCAAGGATTTAGAGGCTTATATTAGTAGAACCTAAACAAAGATAATGCACTAAGGGTTCTAATCTAGGGGGCAATCTAGTGAGATATTGTCACGGGTATCTACTAAACCTAATGGAAATCAAAGTCAACCATCGTGAACATGCATAAAAGAAAGCAATAAACAAACTAGCATGAAAGTAAAGCAAGAAAAGTGTAAATTTGGATCTAATCAATAAAAAGTTAGGATCTTGAGAAAATGATTATGGGTTCGGGTTCAATCTATATAATGGACTTGGGTAAGGCTTTATTAGAGGATCGAAGCTATTGCTTGACCAAGGGTCCCTCTATAATCGATCAATCCACTCTCGTGATGGAAATATATTCACTAATACACATTACAAGGCTCAACTCTCGTTTGTTGCCTATATAAACATGTATGTGATAGTGAGTCTCAAGACCTTTTAGCCATTTAACACCTTGGTGTCCCTTTGGGAAAACTACTCTCATAGCTCAAGGTGAAAAACATAGATCTAGTTCTCACAAGCATTTCATCAAACACTTCTAGGCGTCTTTGAGCAAGCAATGAACTTTAAATAACTAAACTAGATCGAGTAGGAATCTATGCCAAGATCTAGCCTAAACATCCATTACAACCTTAGATCTAACCCTAGTCTACCATATTTCAAGATCCAAGATGGATCTACTCACTAAGAGTCATGGAAATCCAAAGACAATAGTTGGGTCTTTGAGCTCCCATGATCTTAAGCAAATAAATTTAAAGAAAGAGATGAAAAAGAAAAGATCCAAATCACTCAAGCAAAATAAAGAGTTATTACAAGGTCTTTAGATCTCAAAATAAAATAAAAGAGAAGTGTTCTTAAGCTTACAGAAGTGTGTCTTTTGTTCTTGGTACATAAGGGGCTTTATATACTAAGAGAAGGAGAGAGGAAGCCCTAAAAAGGGTCTTTTCACGTCAATGCTACCCAGCATCGACCCAAGGTAAGCTGGCATCTACCCCCTGGGTCTATGCTGCGTTGTGTTGGCCAGCAATCTACCAAGTGGATCCAGCATCGACCCAAGGTGAGCCAGTATCGACCTCTAGGTCGATGCCTGGTTCCTTTGGCAGCTTCTTGTGGCTTCTTGCTCCTCTTTGATGCCTTGTTTGATCCCAAATTCTTCCTTAGTATTTAGCTCCTTTTGTCCTTGGTTTTCAGCTCCAATTCCACCTCAGATTCACCTCTAGAGCCTCCATGAATCCATCTCAAAGTTGCACCTACAAATGCAGAGAAAATGGTATGCAAATGCAATATGTTCCTAAACTAGACTCTAGACTCAAACTAATGCATTCTAAGACTTATATGCAATATTTACAACCTAAAAGTGAATGAAACTAAGCTAAAATGCATCAAAATATGCATGAAAATATGTACACATCAACACCCACGGACTTGCCCTTTCCTTGTCCTCAAGCAAACAACAAAGATCAAACCCGGAAATGAGGTTTGCAAATGGGAACTCAAAACCAAGATAAGAAAAATAATGCCTTATGCCCAATGTCCTCAAAACAAGTAAAATGGTGCAAAGATCATCTAAGAGTNGAGTTCTTTACTTATGAGCAATGTATCTTATCCATTCGGTTTGGAGTTCAAAGAAGGTTTTTAATGTAAAGAAGTGTAAAAAGAAGAGAGTTCACTCGTTTTTGAATTGGTTTCTCTCAAACAAAGTAGTGCAAGACACTAGACAAAAGCAAGGTGGTAGCCGAACAATTTATGCATACAAAACATTTACTTCCTTTAATTGTTCCCACCCCATTGCTTCCTAAATATCTAGACACTTACTTGATATAATACCCATCTTAAATCTAGAAACCATAGACTTTTATTGAACCAAACTTACTCATTCTTTTTTATTTTTGTTGACAATTAGAGATTATTTATCTTTTTAAACTTCTAAGCTAATAACCTTCTATTAAATTATAAGAGCCACTATCTAATCATTTGGATTCTTTGTTTCTTTTTCTTTTTAAGGGTGGACTCTCTAAGCTTTTAGTTCTAAGGTTAGAGCTTAAACTTATTACTAATCCCTAGTGCCTTTTTCTTTACTTCTTTTTCTTATCTTTTTTTATTTTTCCTTCTTTCTTTTTCTTATCGAAACAACCTAGGATCATATAATCACTAAGGAACATCTACTTGACTCAGTATTCTCTAACCATGCCCAAGACTTAGACAAACCCAAAACCACAAAAATTTTCCCCTCCTATAACTCTAGTTAGCCTTAAAGTGAGGCTAACTCTAAGGAAGTATCCTCTTTGTCGTTCCACTTCATTTCACATGGGATTTTGCCCGTGTGTGTACTTTCTTAAAGAGGTCTCACATATCGAAATAATAGGAGGTTTTTAAGGAAAGGTTTAAGGGTTCATAAGGGTAGGTCACTACTCTAAAAATGAGAGTAGCCATTTGAGCTAAGATAGAGTTGTAAAAGATGGTCAAAACATAGCTCAAATGTAGTGATTTTCCATGGTCAAGTATAACAAAGCCCATAAGCAAGATGGTAGAATTCATTAAAAAGCCATCTTAGATAGGAATTGACTCAAAAGATAGTCTACTTCAACATTCACAAAGACCTTTAAGTGGTCAATTCCGATCAAGGATTTTCCTAAGACAAAAAATGGTCTAGGCAACATCTTACTTCTAGTGAGGGCATTATTCATTAAACAAAACTTAACTACCTATGAGGTAGTTTCATCATTGTTCCCTATGTAAAATGCAATCCTATATGCTCCTACAAACTAAGTAGTCACAAATGTATGCAATCTATATGCAAAGCTTTGAAAATATTTTTTGGATTTTGTTTTGAAAATTTTTCGATTTTTTTTAGTTTTTTATAAGTCATAACTATCTACAATGCAAGACTCAATATGCATGAAAAGAAAAGAAAAACATCAAAACTAAAAATAGCATTAGTACTAAGCCCCTCTCCCGGACGTAATCTTCATCGTCTCGGTTAACTTTAAACCGTGAGAGTGACCTATAAAAATACACATAAAAATCGAAAAACATGCAATGGCATTCACAAGGGAGAGTAGGTGTACCTTTAGAAAACTCATATGTATGAGTGTCTCGTGGATCCGGTGGAGGAATCAGGTTCATTGTTGTTATGTTTTGATCTCCGTGGCCGAGAAGAAGAAGAGCCAACGGGGTCTTTCCCATGTTTCCTCCGGGATAGCTCTTGAAATGAAGTCATTGGTGGTTGCATTCCATACTTCTTGTTGGTAACACCAATTGCGTACCATCGCAGCATCCCTTTTTTCCTTGATAAAGTCTACGTCTAAAGCCATCAAGTCATCATTGGCTTCTTTATCATGGCAAAGAGTTCTAGCTGTGTTAACGCTTATCACTATTGGGATGACTGCCTTTGTGCCATAGACTTGGTTGTTGTTTGGTATGCCCATAGAACGCCAGGGAGTTCATCGACCCATAATCCTTTTTTGCATTTAGCTTTTTCTTCAACATGTTGACAATGGTTTTATTAGTTGATTCTGTCTGACCATTTGACTGTGGATGACGGGCGTGGCGAAGCTGAGTTTAATTTCCCACGTCTCACAGAATTCCTTGAAAGCATTGCTAGTGAATTGGGGCTCATTGTCTGTGACAATCTCGTGGGGCACTCCAAACTTGCATATGATTCTCTTCCAATGGAAATTCCATATTTGGACGTCTGTGATTTTACTCAATGCTTCTGCTTCTACCCACTTGGTGAAGTAATTTGTCATCACAAGCAGAAAAACCTTATGTGAAGGCGCCAGAGCGAGTTTTCCAACTATATTCATGCCCCATTTTGTGAAAGGCCATTATGCTCGTATTAGCTTCAGATTCTTGGGGGAAGCTTGGACAATTGGGCATGTATCTGGCATTGCTTGCAATTACGTGCCTAAAGTTTCACATCGTTAGCTAGCATTGGCCAATAATTTCCTGCTCTCTGTGTTCTTAGGGCATGGCTCCTGCCCCTCGAGTTTGATCCGCAGGTGCCTTCATGGAGTTCCTCAAAAGGCGAGCCTTGCTTCGGGCCATCCAAGGCATCTTAGCAATGGTCCCCGAAGGATCGTCGATAGAGGTTTTCACCAACTAGGCAATACCTCGCAGCTTGTCGCTTGATTTTGATGCATTCGACTTTGAGTTCCGATAGGGTCTCATCCCTGAGATATCCTATTATCGGTGTTCTCCAGTCGTATGTCGGCCCAGCTGACCCTTGGGTCATGCCATCGTATGCTTCTGCTTCTGTGGCGAGCACTTCTTTAGCAATGGCAGACCACTGTAGCATTACCAGGAGGATATCAAGGCTTTCAGTAGCTTGCAACACAGATCCAAGGTTAGCCAATGCGTCAGCCTGGCTGTTCTCTTCTCGTGGAATTTGGTGCAGTTTTCACTCCTCGAATTTTTCTATGAGTTCCTTCGCCATCGTTAGATATTTGGCCATGGTCGCGTCCCTGGCTTGATAGTCGCCTTGGATCTGGTTGACGATCAATTACGATTCGCTATGGATTGCAATCTTTCGAGCTCCTAACTCCTTTGCTTCTGTAAGTCCAGCTATAAGGGGCTCGTACTCGGCTTCATTGTTTTTAGCTTTGAATTCTCATCGGACTAATCGGGATGCTTTCTTGCCATGCGGTGAGGTCAATACGATTCCAAGGCTCGTTACCCTAGCATTACTATAGCCATCCACGTGCAATATCCATTCTCCATCTGATCTTGCGGTCTGGAGAGTTTTTACATCCTCCTTCACCAACGGATCCATAGTGGGTGTGAATTCTGCTACAAAGTCTGCCAGCGCCTAGGTTTTTATAGTAGTGGCTGGCCTGAAGACCACGTCTCTCTCTCCCAGCTCTATGGCCCATTTGGCTAACCTTCATGACACTTCGGGTTTGTGCAGGACGAATTTTATGGGAGCTAAGGTTACTAGCACGATCATATGCGCTTGGAAGTAGGGTCTTAGTTTTCTGGCTGCTACAACCAAGGCTAAGGCCAAATTCTCCAAGTGAATGTACCGAGTTTCGGCATCCACAAGCGATTTTCTAACATAGCAGACAGAATGCTGGATAGCGGCTTCTTCCCTTACGAGGACGCCGCTAACGGCGTGATCGGAGACATCAAGATACAGTAGCAGGGGCTCTTTGTTCTTGGGCTTAGATAGAAATAGGGGTGTGGATAGATAATCTTTGAGGTCCGCCAAGGCTTCTTTGCATTTTTCATCCCATACGAACTTCTTTCCCTTCTTGAGGGCTTCGAAGAAGGGGTGCGATTTGTCTGATAGCCTTGACATGATCCTGCTTAGGGCTGCCATTCTTCTTGTTAGCTTCTGGATGTCCCTAGGAGTTTGTGGCGTTGGGATCCCTTGGATTGCTCTTATTTGCTCCGGATTAGCTTGAATTCCCCGATGAGTAATTATATATCCTAAGAAATGCCCGAAACTAACGCTGAAGGAGCACTTGGATGGGTTGAGCTTCATCTTGTAATTCCAGAGCGTGTCGAATGCTTAGCGTAGGTGTAGAATGTGGTCTTCCGCTAGTAAAGACTTTACTAGCATGTCATCGGTTTACACCTCCATGGTTTGACCGATATGTTTGGCAAACATCTGGTTGACCACCCTTTGGTAGGTGGACCCGACGCTTTTGAGACCAAATGGCATGATTTTATAGCAATAGATCCCTTGGAACATCATGAACACCGTCTTCTCTTTATCATTGGGGTGCTCAAGATTTGATTGTACCCGCTAAAGGCATTCATGAAACTCATGAGTTGGTGCCCTGCGGTGGCGTCAACTAGCTTGTCGATGTGTGGAAAGGGGAAAAGATTCTTAGGGCAAGCCTTGTTGAGATCTGTGAATTCGATGCAGACTCTCAATTTCCTATTCTTCTTTCTCATGACTACCACGTTGGCTAGCCATTCGGGATATCGCACCTCTCGTATGAATCCTGCTTTGAGGAGGTTGCTTACTTCCTCATTGACGATGGCGTCTCTTTCTGGGGCAAATTTCCTTCTTTTCCGCTTCACTGGTGGTTGGTCTTGTTCGACCATTAGTCTGTGCGAGATGATGATAAGGTCGATCCGCTAGTGACCAAGAAAAACAGTCCTGGTTAGATCGAAGGAATCATATCAGCCTTTCCTTTAGATCTAAGGAGAGACGTGAACCAATCTTCAGCTTTCTCATGAAATCACCTTCAACTAAGGGGACTTCATCCAGATGTTTAATCTTTGGTTCCTCGTCGTTGGTATTGGCCTTGGCCAAAACCGGTGTCGAAAGTGTTGGTGTGCTTTTGAGAGTGAACTTGTAGCAGGACCTAGCATCTTGCAAATCTCTTTTGATTTCCCCTACACCCTAAGGTGTCGGGAATTTCATGACTTGATGCAGGGTGGACACCCTTCATCGCATGAATCCATAGGCTCCCCATGATTGCGTTGTATGTTGATGGATAGTCTATGGTGGCGAACCTGGTTTGCGGGCCCTTGGCTTTGCTTGATCCTAGAACACTCCTGAGATGAGTTGATCACCCTAGTATGCTTAGGTGATTCTAGATCTAATTCCTCTGAAGGCTCAGGTCGACTAGATTGGCATTTCTGGGTTTTCTCAGTACTCCTCTTGGCGATAAAGTCCTTGAGGAGCTCCTTTTCTAGGAGGTTTTTCACCTCCTGCCTTAGTAGAGCGTGATTCTTGGTTTGATGGCTATAGTCTCGGTGGAAGCCATATCATTCAAAGCTCCCTCCTTTGGCGTAGGTGGAAGATCGTGGCTTAGGTGGCCACGTGATGTCCTTGGAAAAATGCCTTTGCTCTGCAACTACCTCTCCTGGGGTCGCAGTTAGTATATCTTCGACGGGCTTGGGTAAAGCCACGTGTTCTTCCTTGCTGCCTATTGCAACGGACTTGGCCCACAGATTGGCGGGATTCTTACTGCTTCCTCTAGCCCTTGTTTGGCCTTGAGGCTGGTCCGTTTTTCTGCTAAGGACTTTATCTTGCTTGGGGATCTTAAGACTAGCCTTTGGAGCTATGTGAGCTTGATAGGCAGGGTCCTCTTCCCACTTTATATGTGCCCAGGCCATAGAAAGGACATCTTCCTTATTATGGCAAGGGTACTTAATGAGATCTTTGAAGAAGTCACCGTTACCCAACAACCCATGCCTGAAGGCTGAGATAGTTGTAATGGCGATGTAGTTGGCAACCGATACCTTTGCCTCGTTGAACCGTCAGACTCTCATCTTCTTGTTGTTTGATTCGATAGAGGTCTTTGGAGGTATGTCTCGGGGTACGACTGTTGGCGAACTTCTCTACGAAGCGATCTGTTAGCGCAGCAAAGGAGATGATGGAGTCGTTGGCTAGGTTAGAGTACCATAACAGTGTTGGGCCTGTGAGGGTTGCTCCAAATCCTTTGCACGTACAGACTTTCAAGTGCTCATGATCGATGGGGACGGTGAGCATGCGTTGGCGGTACTAGGCTATGTGTGTGTCGGGGTCGGAGGTCCCATCGTACAGGGCCATGGTTGGCCAAGTGAATCTCTTAGGAACTTCGCTAAGAGCGATGGCATCGACGAACAGTGTATCAACGTAGGAATTAGGGCCGCTCTTGATGATTGGTAGAGCAACCCCTGGCAAGCGCTTGATCATGTTCTCCATAGCTTCTAGCCTTCCCGTTAGCATGGCTTCCAGTTCATGGGCCTCTTTAGCGCTTCCTTCATGAGTTTTGCTAGGGTCGTTTTTATGGTAGGTGCCAGGGGTCCAGGTCAAACCCGAGCTTGGAGTTTGATACGCTCGTGCCTCCTTTGCGACAGTTATCGGTGTCTCGTCCAGCGACTGCATTGGTGGAACCTTTTTCTTAAACCTGACACGTTTCTCGTTGCCTCCTGTGCCATATTAGATGTTTGAGCGCTTTCCTCCACCGTCAAGGCTTTGAGAAGCGCGTTCTCGTCTTCTAGCTCCTCCAGGCAAGCTTCGTTCTGTCTCAGCTTTGCTGTGATCCGCTCGTACTCTTGGAACTTTGTCGCGATCGCCGCATCATCGGTGGTCTTGGGCGTTTTATGCATAGGCGCTGATCTGAGGATATCGACGTTCTCTGGTTCGGATGAACTGTTAGATTTGCTCATCTTTTTATTTTGTTCTTGTTGAAATCTCCTCCTCCTTCTAGCGTCAAACTGTTTGGGGGGTTTTTTGGTGATTCTTCAATGAAGAAGAACAAGAACAAGTTTGTCTAAGGGTTTTAAGGTTTTTTAAGAGAGACATGAGCGAAAGAGATTTTAGAGACTTAAGAGGTGTAAAACGATTCTTCTTTATTGATGAATAAGAGAGATTGCTTACAATAGGTGTGTTTGTCAAAGTTTCAGATCCTTGAATTAGGATTCTTCTCTTTCTATTAATAGCCTTTGAATTAGAGTATTTCCATATATTTTATAGATAACTTCTATATTTGAGTCTATGTTACAATAAGAAATATTTCCCTAGATTCATTTAAGGCATTTATCCTTATCTCTTATGATTTAGTCCGACTAAAGGGATATCCGCCCTACCTCGACTATGACCTCGGCTTGGCGGTGGTGTCCTTGGTTATGGCCTTGGTTTGCACCTTCAACTAGGGAGTTTATTTATATCTCCTTGGCCTAGGTTATGGTCGGTCTCTAAGGAAGTAAAATTACTCCCAACAATGTACATTGACAAACTCTATTAGATTTTAGTATCAAGGTGTGGATGACAATCGGTGGATAGATTTTAATGGACTCATATGAATGGAAAAATAATTTATTTGTGAGTATAGGATTTAATGTTTGGACCGGTTGTGAACATTTTTTCTGAATTTATAAAATCGGACAAAGAGGTGTGTAGACTCGTGTTTAAATGGAAAATTCAGAAACTAGAAACAAGGTAGAAACAAACTTTTTTTTGCGAGAAACATTTTGTCAATTAAGAGACTTCATTACTTTCAAATGCCTCATAGTGTAACTTTTCCAAAATGAATTGAAAATTTTGAAATAGCCATGAATATATAAATTTGTCGGTCAAAAGGCTTCTGCTTAAGGCCAACTCAAACTTTATTTTGATTTTGTGTACAAAATAGAATTATGCATTTTATTATGTTATCGGAAAAAAATTGGCCCTTTTATTATAAAAAAAAATTACATCCAAGTAGATGCAATTGAACTTATTTACACGGTAGTGGATTTCTCGCTCCTAGTATACATTTTTAATGTACAGAAGTTTAAAAATGCCTAACACTCCCCTAAATAATACAGTAGAAATTTTAAAGAAGCTAGAATTATTTGGGGAGCTGTGTTCTTTCTGGAGAAATAATATGGTGAGAATTAATTTGAATTTCGAAAAGATCTTAATTGTTCATCGTTTTTCATGAGCATTCTAGTGGACGATTGAGATTAAGTATTCCACTTGTATCGACTTTTTTAGGATTAGGTTTCAGACGAGTGTTACGTAAATTAACACATTTTATCAAAACCTAAAGGTGATTGTATGTTCATGAGTGAAAACTAAAATATTCTGGTAAACTTAAAACATTCCACTTATTATGTACGAAGATCAACCATTTGTATAATATATGCAATTTCACATAGGTTGTATTTTTACAAAGTGTTACTGCATACTAAGAGTTTATGTCCATAAAAACACTTCCATCTAATTGTATCCACCAACCCTCGTCCACTTTATTCTTTGTTTCTGGATCAAGCCGTTATTTTTGGTTCCAACAACTTAATACTTCAATTTTTTTCACTTACTGCTATACTATTATTCTTGCAATTACATATGTCCATCACATCCTCTCCACTATATTCCTGCTTATTAGCTCATGCCACAAAATCAACATTGCTCGCCTTACTTTCTACATTTTTCTTATACAAATTTTCTAACTTCATTTAAGGTTAGTCATTACAAAATACAAATTAGAAATCATATTTGTGGTTTCCCACATTTTTGATACATACACATCAAACGTATTAATCAGTGAAAGTCTTAATTAGGCATACATAATTAGCCATAATTAGCCATAGATAGTGGACGTTACTGAAAGCAATTGTCACAATAGACAAGGTTCAGTGGACGAAGGGACAATAGAAAAAGAATCCAATGACTGTCAGGATACTGTCCACAAAACAAACTAATGTAGGATGTGAGAATGATAATACAAGCCAATAACCGACGAAAAATTAACCAAGGAGAAATGCATTGACTGTCCACCAATAACCGATGCAAACTCAACCAAGGAGAAACGTATGGGCTTTCTACCAATCACTATCCACATCTCATACTTTTTCCTTGTTACTAATTGTGTGCTCATTAGTATGTATATTAACTGGCAAGCTATTGGACAACAACTTGCTTGAAGTTCGAACAGACAACCAAGACTCGAGTTAAATATTTTCTCAAACTCTGGTGTACCTTCTAACTTCTTCTGGAAATATTACAATATATCTAATTTTGAGTATACGTTCACCCTCCTAGTTAGATATATGTTTGTCGCAAAAAGTCTCCCCGGAAGTTTAATGTCCCAACTCGAATGACAATCATCTATATAATTTCAATTCAGAGAAAATAAACAAAATCAAAACATGTAGGATACTCGACCTTTCTAAAAATCTTCCAAATCATGATTGTTAGGGTCAAACAGCAAATTTTGTACCTGTCATGGCTACGTGCAATAGCTTTGTCTCTCCTAGAGAACCCTCATCGCACACGGCGGCGCAATTTCAGCTTTTAGCCTCGTCTCCCTCCCTGAATTGGTCTTCCACAAATGTTGGAATCTCTATCGAAAACAAGATTTCGATGGCTAAAGGCACGATAGAGAATTTCGTTGTTGCCAGAAAGAGAAAGAAAAGAGGAATTAGGTTTTGCCTTCCAGACATGATTTACAATTAAATATAAATATTTACCTTTTAACAACTATTTTCTCTCTTTTAGTAATTGCCCCAAAATATCAATTTCAAAATTTGATTACATAAACGAATGAAACACCAATCTAGTTAGGTTTCACACGTGGTTGAGGGTACATGTGTCTTTGCACATGGTGAAAGTGCACCAAGACCTTCCTCCGGACTGTTGAGAATGCATGGATTCTTGCTGGAAGTATTGTGAGTCAGAGTCCAAGTTTATCATCCATGAGCTCAAAAAAACGAAATAATAAAAAGAGAGTTAAAAGAGTTGAGCAAAACCAATTACTCAGGCATTCAAAAAAGAGTTAAAGAGAATAATGAGTTGCTTCTAAATGTGTAGGTTCAGGTGCTAGACTAACCATCATCATCTCTATTTCAACAAGAAAAAGATCTCCTAAACAAATGGGAATTTCTTAGTTCAATTGAAGAGGCATTTTACCGGTAGAGATCATGAATCAAATGGCTAAAAGAGGGAGACAATAACACATCTTTTTCCATAGGGTGACCGAAACAAAGAACGCGTTCAACGCAAACAGAATGTTCACCTTACCAGGAAGAAGGATCATTTTAGATGCTACATAGATGAGTACTCACGCCGTGCACCATTTCAAAGCAAGACTTGGACCTCCTCATCTACGTCCCATCCAATACCCTCTATCATGGATAAAAAGCTTATTCAACTGCACTTGGTCACCTGAAACAAAAGAGTCACTATTAAAGAGGCCATCAACCTTGGAAATAAAGAGAATATTATTCACACTAAACATAAACAAATCTCTTGGGCCAGACGGACTTACCCCGACTTTCTACAAAACTTGCTTGCCATTTCTCGGGCAAGAGGTTTGTGACAACATCCTCCACTACTTTCAGACAGGGCTTATGCCTTCCTCTACCAACAGTACCATACTCACTCTAGTGCCAAAAATGATTGGTGTCTCCTCAATCTCATATTACAGGCCTATCTCATGTTGCAATACACTCTTCAAGATCATATCAAAGCTCCTAGTTGCAAAAATCAAACCCATCCTCCCAAAGTTCATCCTGCCGAGCCAATCTGCATTCATCAAGGGTCGATTACTGCTAGAAAACACTTTACTAGCATCCGATCTAGTTCATGGATACAAAAAAGGGAAGGGAGCAAAAAAGATCGCGATTAAGATCGACATCGCAAAGGCATTTGACACACTGAGATGGGAATTTCTCTTCACTTGCTTGAGAGGAATATAAATACTTGAAGAATTCATAAGATGGTTGCAAGGTTGTGTATGCACTCCTAACTTCTCTTTAGCTCACAACGGAAACCTTCATGGTTTTTTCAGAGGCAAGAGAGGCTTGAGGCAAACAAATCCCCTCTCTCCTTACCTTTTTGTCTTAACTATGACCTGTTTATCAAAGATGTTACACAGAGGAGCAAAAATGGGCAAATTCAATTACCACCCGAGATGTAAAGAATCATAGCTCACCCACCTTTTTTTCGCAAACGATCTGATGATCTTCACTGATGGCTCTTTAGTATCAATAAATGGCATCTTCAACATCCTAAAAGAATTTGAAGATCTTTCGGGTTTAGGCATCAGTGTAGCCAAGACTAGTTCTACTGTTCATGGATGGATGATGTAGAAAACAAGGCCATTAGCTCAACTACATAAATCACTCATGGGTTGTTGCCAATCCGTTACCTGGGACTCCCTCTCTGCACGAAAAAGTTATCATTGTTAGATTGTGCTCCGCTTATACAGAAAATAAAGTCAAAGCTGAACTCATGGACAATAAAAGCTCTCTCCTTTGCAGGAAAACTGCAATTACTCAACTCTGTTATTGCTGGAATCACAAACTTTTGGTGCTCTTCTTTCATCCTCCCAAATAAATGTATCAAGCATATTGAATCTTTGATTGGTGCTTTTTTGTGGAAGGGTACCCTAGAAGGACACCATTATGCGAGAGTATCGTGGAAGACAATTACACTAGCCAAGGATGAAGGCGATTTAAGGATAAGGTGCCTCTCAGATTGGAACAGAGCTTGCACATTCAAACTAATATGGCTCCTTTTTTTTCAAATCTGTCTCTATATGGGTGGCGTGGTTTCGCAGAGAAGTATTGGCAGGATCTCAGAGCAATTTCTGGACCATGAAAAGGAATCCAAGAAACTCATGGTAAGCAAACATGCTAATCAAAATTAGAGAAGGAATTTATTTATGGATCAAGATAGAAGTAGGTAATGGAAAATTTTGCAAATCTTGGACTGATAATTGGAGGAGTGTTCTTGGAAGATTGGAAACTTACCTTCACCCAGAAGGTCCTTGACAGCTAGGGATTCCACGAGGCAAACTACTCTCTCAACTTTGGAATCATGGTCAATGGCCATTACCACGTGCTCGATTAGAAAAAACAAGTCACTGTTCAGGCATCTCTCTCAACCATCCAACTTTCAGATTTAAAGGACAAATTCAAGTGGTGGATGATGACATAAGCAAAGATAAATGCACAACTTAAGAAATCTACAACAAAATAAAAGAACATGTTGCGAAAGTACCTTGGCTCAAACTGATCTGGAATGCTCATGGTATTCCCAAACACAACTTCCTCTGCTGGTTGATGATGTTGAATAGATGTCCGACACGAGACAAAATTTCTAGTTGGGGACTCCAAGGCCCAATTGTTTGTCTCCTCTGTAACTCAAATCATAAATCTCGTGATCATCTCCTATTTGATTGTTCCTTCAGCTGGCAAATCTGGGAGCACAACGAAAGGCATCAGATCTTGGGCAAACACGATTCATGACCTCTCCTCCTACAATGGCCACAGATAGCAGCAGACACTCATCCTACTTGTATGGCAGGCTACGATTTATCATGTATGGCAGGGAAGAAATCACCGCCTTCACAGGAACAAATTCAGATCGATCTAGAGATTGTTGAAAGAGATTGATACAACTGTTAGGAACAGAGCCTCAAGCCTTAGAGATTACAACGATTCACTGGCCACATATATTTTACAGAGATGATTGAGAGGAACTGGATGAGGAAGACGCAACACAAAAAGTCAAAACCTAGATCCCCAATTCGTCTAAAGCTATCGGTGAACAACTAAGACTCCACGATTCACTGTCTTTTAGTCGATTATTTCCCAAACGTAAATCTGGTCCAATCCCAACTATACATTAATTAGTTCAAATAAGGTTCTCACCTTCAAGATTTCGATGAAAGTAACTATAACTTAGTTGCTAATCTTTTGCTCATCGAATATGCAGTCTGGACTTTCAGCATTTGTGTCATATGGCTTTTGTAAAACTTTTTCTCTTTTTGCATTTGTATTGAAAATCATTTTAACAAAAAAAGAAAATGTACTAGGAACATAAAGTACACCAAAGTGTAAATAAAGTTTTGGAAGTGAACCTAAATGTAATAAACTCTGTATACTCGACATTTTTTGGAAAAGAAGATTTTAAAAATATTTTTGTCCACACCTTGCACCTGAGAACCTCTCCAGCTATTGGTGCTTCTTGATGGTCTCTAGAACCTTCATGGAGTCGTAAGTTTAGGACACCTCCATTAGGGGTTCTAATGGAGGGGTTCACACCAAAATCAATAAAAAAAAAATAATAAAACACAAACCCCGAGGAACCCGAGCTCTCTCGAGCTCCTCCGAGTGAACCCGAATCATAAGGGGTTCGCCACGTGGCGACACCCCATTTGTCCGATTTTCTTTTTTTTTTTTTTAAACGGAAAAAAAAATTAAAAATCAATTTTTTTTTTTTTTTTTGGTGAATCCCATAGGGGTTCACCAATGGGGATGCCCTGCTATTTGTTCGTGAACCCAAGAGTAAATGCAGTAACCAGTTTGATGAATTCTCGGAATTGTTTTTATTGAACCGGATTTTTTTCCCCTTTTTTCAACGTCTACTTCACCAGATGCTAGTCAATAACCAAAAAATTAGAACCGTATAAGCAAACCAAATGGTTTAAATGACCGGATATTTAACCGGGAATTAGGAGCCACGCAAAATTAGGGTCGTCTTTTTTCTTTCTCCTCCTCGTCGTCAACTCCTTCATCGACATCGGAATCTTTCTCACGCCGAGAAACAAAAATAATGGCGGCGATCAGAACGATGACGAACGTGATCCTACGCGAGTTTATCCATCATCCACTTCTCTTTCAGTCTTTATCGAAACCGTATCAATCTCTTTTGCCATGTCTCCTTCACACTCCCCGAATTGCTCTGGTTCACTCTAGTTCCCGATTCGGTTCAAGTCGATGTGCGGCGTCGTCGACCCCCGATGGAGGCGGTGTTGATCGGAAAGTTTCTTCGCGGTTGTCTCAGGTGCAACAGATGCTTCATGAGGCGGAGGATAGGGCTAGTTCCGCTGGCAATGAACCTACGCCTCAAATCACTCTAGGTTAGGCTTTTGCTTTATCCATTTTAGTTGCTCTTTATGTAAAGAAACTGGGTTTTGATTGTTCGAATTGATAAGGAAGAATCTCAGGATTTAGAAGCCAATGATAATCTGTATACACGAATTTCAAATCGATTCAATTATGTTGATGATTGCAGCTTCATCTGATTGAATCATCTTTGTAGGAAGATTTAAAGCTCATTTACAGAAGACATAGGATTGAATTTTTGTTGTGGATTAGTGAAAATAGAAACTATTAACTTGGTAGTTTGACTGAAACTTTTAAAATTTTGATACATTCATAGCTTCATTTTGTATCTGTCTTTGGTATCTTGCAGACCATGTTACACTTAATTTTGCTCGAAGCGGGGGTCCTGGAGGCCAGAATGTGAACAAAGGTCTGACCTTTTCCTTACACCTTTTACCGGTCTTTGCATCTTTGCTTTCAACTACGTGATGTATGTATGCTTACATTTTCTTTCACATTTATTCATTCGTTGGCTTTTTCAGTGAATACCAAAGTAGATATGCGCTTCAACGTGAAAAACGCATACTGGCTAAGTGACAGGATCAGAGAGAAAATCTTACAGACGGTTTGCTTTTTTCCCTCTAACTTCCTTATTCAAAAACTACGACTGCGAGTTTTATCTCTTATCATGTTAATACAAAAAGTTGTAAAGATGTTGTTTGATATATAGAGCTGAGCTTTTTGGGGGGTTTTGTATTTAGCGCAGTTGTTTTTTTAACAGGAGAAGAATCGGATAAACAAGGATGGTGAACTTGTGATTTCTTCAACCAAAACCAGAACGCAAAAGTTAGTAAACTAGTATATTCTTGTCTTGTTCCTTTCATAAGGGAAGTTTCGAGTTCTAATAATATGTTTTAATGCAGAGGCAACATCGATGATGCTCTTGCCAAACTACAGGTAAATACCAAATGACTACTGAATGTTATCATCTTTAGCCACGGCGTGTTTCGTTCTGTATAATACCAAAATGTATTGGGGTTAATCATATAAAACTGAACAGGCGATAATTGATGCGGCTTCGTATGTTCCACCTCCACCATCAGAAGAACAGAAGAAGAAAATTGTAAAGATGTAAGAGCCAACCAATACAATACCTCTTTCCATGATTCCATATTTATTCCCTCGATCCTTAAAATGTCATTCGGCCAATTCTGACATTTCCAGGGCTGCTAAAGCTGACAATAAACGGCTTAAAAGCAAAAAAGTTCTTTCAGACAAAAAAGCTGCTAGAAGAAGCCGCAGTAACTATGATGATTAAACTTAAACCCAGGTTAACTCGGATGATTATGTCACCAATCAAATCTTCCAATGAAAACTTGCAATATACTAGTTTTTTTTATGTACAAAACACAATTGCAATATACTTGTTTTATATGATTTTGTTTTCTACTTTCTAATAACATGTTTTTCTCCTGATCTTTGATCAATACGCTTGATTCATTTTCTCTTGCTGTTGTTATCACTCTTCCCAGAGCATCTTGCTGCCACCACATGAGCAATTTCTGGACCGCCGTAAATCAGAAGAGTCACCGTTCTTGGTTGTTAAATGCTCTTGACCAACTGAAACAATAAGTGCTTCTCGGGTAACCGCTTCTGCATACGACTACAGCTGCTCGGATACCAAACGCAGCATTTCTTAAAACGTTTGCTGCAAAATCTTTATGACTCCAATCAATTACCTAGAAATCGATCCCTTGAAGTGTCTGCACCGTGCTTCCGGGTTCTTCTTCCTCGTTTATAATGATTGTCTCCGGCAAGTTTGAGCAAGATTGTTGTGACATGGCTTGAAGATAAGCTGTTTCTGATCTTGCGTTTGGGAAAAGACAAATGTGTCTTGCGTTCGTGTGTTTAACCTAACAATTATGGATATCATTTCTCCTCCTGACCATGTTTCCACGATTAGAGTCGCATTCCATTGTCGCCGCTAGCTCCCGACGTTTCAAGATTCTCACACTACAAAAATCAAAAACTTTACAAAACGTACCAAGCTGATCGTCTTCTTGAAATATCAACCGTACCCATATAATTGTCAAACTATGAGAAATGTTTTTCTGAGAAATTTAAGGAAAAAGTAACTTCATGATAAGTTGGAGATTTTTCTTTTATCTTTTTAGAAAATTTAAGATTATCGAGAACAGGGGATATTAATAGTATTGCTGGTTTAACGTGTCGATGTAAGCCTTTGATGCTGCTTCAGGTGACCAAATCAGTTTGTCTTCTGTCTGCTAACTTGTTCAATTGGGTCATATATAGAGACAGGGACTAGCCGCTAGACTCTAGCGTAAATCTAAACAAATGTGTAATACCCGGCCTTTTAAAGGTCCAAAATCCTAAACTCGATCCGCTAACCCTTAATCCGACCCATAACCCGCGTCCGACCCGACCCGTTTAACCCTCTCAAAACCCTCGTCGAGTTCTCTCTCTCCCTCACTTAACGAAAACCCTAATTCAAAAAAAAAAGGAGAAGGTGAAGAATGGTGATGAAGGCGGTGATCGGAGGAGAAGGAGGGGAGAGACGTGACGCCGCGTTTACGGAGAGGGAGTGCGGCGGCTTGGAGGACCGTGGAGGAGGAGGAGACGCCGCGGTAACGCGACCCGAGAGTGATGGCGAGACAAACCGAGGAGGAGAGAAAGTGAGAGACCTCTCGGGGTGGAAGGGGGCCGGTGAAGTCATGGCAGAGGGTGATGCGACGACGGAGAAGGGTCGGAAACGCCAAGGAACCGTGGTGGCGTCGATGGAGAGCGGAACCGAGGAGGTCACTACAAGAAAACAGATCATTCGCCACTGCAAAATTGGTCACGAAGTA